>VZRU01009956.1:509968-612125 GCA_013398155.1 Pedionomus torquatus | reverse complement strand
GGAGGGAGGGAAGGAGGGAGGGAAGGAGGGAAGGAAGGAAGGAAGCAAGCAAGCTGGGGCCAGTGTGTCCTGCACTGAAGGACAAAGATGGACAGGTGGCATTGGTGAGTGGAATGGTGGCATTGGATGAGTCAGCCCCAGGAAAGGTGGACCTCTCAAATAGCTGCTTTGTGGATATAGTGGGCGGAGCTAGGGTAAGGACTGTCATGGGATGAACCTCAGCACATCTTGGAGATGGGGAATGGGTGTTTTTCTGGCCAGCAGAGCCTGTTATGTGCATTCCTAGGAGAAGGTCTGTGGTGGCCCATGTGCATGTTTTAAGTGCAGTACTGCCTGGAGGCAGGTGAGGCAGGAGCCAGGGAGCCCTGTGCTCAGCATGTGGCATTTGCCAGGCCTGGAGGCTGGGATAGTGTTTTCTGAGAATGGTTAACTTGGATCTCGATAGCCTGTTCAGCACCATTTTTCCTTCTTTCAGATCTGTGATAAAATGACATTCTGCCAGTGACTAGAATGGTCATTAACACACTGATGGAGAACATACTGCTGAGCCTATTAGACAATCATTGACATGGAGGTGCACACTTAAGTCATTACTTTGACAAGGGTTAGGCATATGCATTGATTTTGGGGAGATGTAGGCACTCTTGAAAATTATTATAATGCAAGGGCCAATTTGATATTCTTATCTATCCACTCATTTTGAGATGGAGAATTTCTTGTGCCACTTAAAGAACCCTTCTCAATACCCTGCAGGGCTAGTAAAGATGAAACCATTTCTTTCAATAAACGTCCTCCATTATGCTTTCTAGGACAACATTTCCCTTTCCATAAGAATCTGGGATTTGTAGTTTGAAGGGGGTTGGAACACGATGATCTTCAAGGTCCTTTCCAACTCTAACCATTCTATGATTCTATGATTCTATGATCATCCTACTGAAGTAGCTATGCTAGCTGTCACAATATGATGTTATTATGCAATAGCCGCCACCCCTAAAAGCCAGTAAACTGCCTCTTTCTGCTCTTCCTAGGAGCAGTTAAATACTCTGGAGTGAGTTATTTTATTTGGGTCTACTCAAGGTGGGTCATACCTCTCATCACTGAGAAACTGCAGTCTGCTCTGTATTCAGATTGCCTTCTGGGGGACCTCTGGGCTGTGCCGGGTCCTTGAAGGCTGGCTGCCCCTGATTTCTCTGTTCTGAGTGATTGTGACCTGTTCCAGCTTAAGACTTTTCAAGACAAACTCTTGCTTGTCTCCTTAAAGCTGTCATTCTGATATGTGAGGAATTTCAACCAGTATTTATAGTCAATTTAGCTAACCATTCTAGCAGAAAGCGAAGCATCTTATTTGTGACAGTTATCATTGTGATTCTGTGCATCTTAGGGCAGAGTCCTGTTTCCATTTAAAGGACTGCAGCCTCCACATTTTTGCAAGCACAGAAGTATTACACGGGCTAATTAGGAGAAAAATGCATCCTTCCCAAATAGTTGATATAGTTTATTTATTTATCCTGTTCTTTATTTAGAAATAACAAGCACTAATACCATTACTTGGCATGCAATAAACTATTTGGAAAACATTCCATCCAGGTTCTCCATGCCAGCTTCAGTTGTAAGGTAAGAATTCTTTATGGAAGTTTCCAACAATTTGTGTTGTATACCTTAGTTCTAGTTCTTTGTTATGTATCAAAAAAAGCAATGGGATTTCTCATTTCTAATTAATTTGCCTCTTTGGGAGGTTCTTTTATGAATACTGTAGTCTTGCTGTTAATTTCTTGCCAGCTACTTGTGCACTGTGTTTTCTTGTTCCTTATGCTTCATATGAAAGCCCTAACTATTGATACATTCACTCAAAACCTTTCCTTTCTCAAATTAATTTTTTTTTACATGTAAATGGTACAATTTTAAGAAGTGTCAGTCAGAGCTGCATTTAAATGCCCTGCAATTTGAGAACTGTAGCCCTCACCTGGGAAATAGGAAGCAATAGCTGAAGTCTTCTTAAGCCTGCCACATAATAGCTGAGCAACTGGACAAAACAGGAAAAGGGACACTGACGCTACCTTTGCCTTTTTTTAACCCCTGTAGACCATGATTCATCAAATATGCTCTGAAAAAAAATGAGCAGAATGGCCGCTGTAGGAGAGAGAGATGTGCAAACAGCTCATTTCTGAATCCTGGCAGACCTTAACTGTGAACTAGATGCTAACTGATCAACATTGCCAGGAGAGGCTATTTAGATACTCAGGGAAATTTTATGCTCCAAAGATGTGTCTGCATGCTTCCAGTGTTACGTGGCAAATTAGCTGGAGGTTTGAAGATCTTGATATTGAGCACAGATGAATGAAGTGGCAGCTGGCTGGAACTAAGGTGCTGGAAAAAAAGCTGTGTCCTGGAACTTGATCCAAAGGATTAGGAAGATAATCAAACAAGAGGAGTATCTCTCAGGATATCTGTAGCACTCCAGTCTCCAGAGCTCCTAAAGGTTTTCTAAATCCTATAACTCCTAAAGGTCATTAACTGTCATAATGACATCCTTTTGCAAATCTACACCTTAATCTCCCTGGGCTGTGCATCTCCAGCTGTGAAGTGGAGGTAGTAGCATATTCCTGCTAAGTAAACTAAATATTGTGAAGCATCTAATGATAATAACCAGATAATGGCATGTTTTTTCTAGGGAAGACAATAGGAAAGATCCAGTTGGGTTCAACAGAGAAGGAGAGGATACTGTGCAGGTGTGCAGAGGGTTGTAGTGGTAGAGACTTTCCAGGCAGTAATACAAAGAGGTGATAATGGCACCACTTGCCTTTGCCTTTCTTTAACCTTCTCCTTTCTGGAACTTTTCCCCTGACTTGATTTGGCTTTTGAGTCTTGGCACCCAAAGTGCAAGTTCACATTGTGTGTATGAGTATGGTGGATTTTGGCATATTTTGCACTGGCGTGTGCACCTGAGTGGGGATCAGAGCTCTCTGTGAAGCAGATGGGCTTCAGGGAAGCAATAAAATTCATTGGCAGATCTTTCTCTGGTTTTTAAGCTTTTCAATTTCCCTTTCCCTTTTCAAAACACGGAATTAAAAAAAAAAAAAAAAAAAAGACACAGAGACATACAATTAATGTACTTTGAGACATATGGTTTGTGGAATATGTGACACTCGGAAACCTTCAAGGTTTATATACACCTTATACACCTGGGGGCATTCACCAGTGCACAGAAAAAACGGCAAACTTCTTCAGGAACGAGCATTGGCAAAAGGGAGCTTACAATGGGGAAGTTTAAAACAGCCACTAGAGAGAAATCTGTGAACAAAGAAAGCTTTTCAGGAGACAATACAGACTTTTTCCACTAGGTGGTGGAAATCTGCCACCATCCAGAGCTTTTAAAAACAGCAAAAAACCCACATAATTATGAAGGGCAGGCTGAATTAAGATAGAAAATAGCTGTAATAACAGCTTACGATGTATCGATTAAAATGAGTTCTCTGCCTGTCGAAGAGACAATCATAGAAAATTATTCTTAATGCTATCCCTGACACAAAGGCAAAAATGTCAGTTAGGGAGGTTTTCTGATGTTTTAGAAAGGGAAATGAAAGGATAATTTAATCTAAATGAATTCTCTCACCCTCTTCAGAAGGACTGTCATCTGTAGTTTCAGACCATAGGAACTCAGGAAACAAATCTCTCATGCATTTATTTATCTTCAACTGCCAAAATATATTTTTAAAATTAGTAATTTTAATTAACATGCTTCAGAGATCTCCCACAGCCCAAGACTCACTGCCATGTTAAGCATTGTTTCTAAAGGTGTCCTCATGGTGGCAGCAAACCGACCAATTATCTAACAACAACAGATTTGAAAATGACACAATTTTCTGTTGTTCTTGGCGTAACTTGTGGCTGGAACAGCAGAGACAAAGCACATGCTCTGGTGCTAACATTACAGAAGGAACAAGGATTTGCAAAGTCACTTGCTGCTTCTAATACAGCACCAACAGACAACTGCTGCTGACTTTATTCCACCCTTCTTTCTTTAAAGCTATTCCCAAACTATATGTGACATATGATTCATGTTTTAAGATGAAAGCAACTATCACGGACACAATTTTCAAAGATATTGAGGAGCTGCTCTTTTCACTGAGATTCATGGCTGTTATCTCAATAGCAATTCAGACATCTCATAGAATGAAGTCACCAACATACCATTTTGGGAAAAAAAAAAAAAGATGTTGAGATACCTGGTTTAAAGAAGCTGTCATTTGGGTAGTGAGCTTGCCTCTCATTGAACAGGATGCAATAAATCATGTTCTTGTTAATGTCATTCTGAACATGCTGGGTTCACCTTCTGATCCATTTTATCAGACCCTATATTGCAAAAATTCAATCCCATAAATTATAGCCAGTGTTTACATCTTTTTTCCTGGAAAAGTATCAGACCCAAACACAGCCTCAATGTGTTTCGTCCAGTGCAATCATTAAGAGTCTTTAGTTCTGCTCATCACACAGAAATCTTTCCTCATTTATGCGTAGACAGACCTCAGTCTTGCTGTTGAATTCCCTGATTTCTTCTTGGCATCTATCATAAAAGTGGCTTGTAGTGGGGTTAAAGTCTGAAATCTTAAGAGGACTGGGATGAGGCTTCAGTTAATGAGTTATAGCTAATCAGTGCTCTTCTGGTCCTGATTAGATTTAATTAGTTGTGGTGGTATCAGTCTTCTTTCTGCTGCTTCTCTTTTCCATTGTCCAGTCAGGGATTGGATTTGGATCAATCTTAGGTAAATATCTTGACTTGCATATAGCAATTAGACCTTTTCCCTAAATTACAGCATCTGTTACATTTGCCATTTCCTCAACATCAAAGCACTTCTCTTCCTGCTCTTGCAGTCTTCGTTACGTGTATCAAATTCAGCTAAAATGGACCTTCAGCATTAGCATTATTACCTTCAGATAGGATGAATGGTGACTGAAAATAGTCAAATGACAAGATTGTCTCTGCATCCCTGTACTCAGTAGGATGGGGTGGGAATGCTCTGTGTGACCTGCTATACTAACAGGTCATTTTACCTCGGCTGTATTTCTGCCAGTAGAGATGTGTGCACAGGAAACAGCCACAAGCAACTTGTGTCCTCCTCCATCCCATAAACCTCATACTGGACAGCAGAAAGAAATTGCTGAAATTCTTAACTGGCTAAATAATTAAAAATTAATAATGAATAAATAAATAATAATTAAATTAAATCTAGCATAACAATACTAGAAATAGCAAGGTTTCTTTACATATATATGTACCCACACACATATATATGTGAACAGGTTTTTCTGTATGAAGACCATTTTGTTACCTTTATAATGCTTAGTGGATTATGAAATTAAACTGTACTATGTAGTAAATGTGGCTGGGTACTATCAGTAGTATTTTGAAAAAAAGAAATTCACAGCCAAGTGAAAAACAAAACAGAAAACATATTAGCGCCTTTCTAGAGAATAACTGTGAACTCCAGCACTGACAGTGGCAACCAGAAGAGGGCTCATTCAACTCTGTTAACTTCAAGAGCCCTTCTTACTACCTTTCCTTTCCCTGGATAAAATGATTGTGCCAGGAAACCTGGTTACACTTACCTGCAGCCTGATTAGCAAAACATAATGGAGCATACACTGGTTATTCTAAAACTAGTGTAAAATACCCTTCTCTGAATTAGCCATGCATGTACTTAGGTGACTACTGAAGTTGATAAGCTTTCTAAGCTTTCTCGAGGTTTTTTCCTTTTTTTTTTTTTTTTTTTTTTTTTAGCTGGCAATACTTAGACAGATATAGCTGTGACTAGGTTAATTTTCTTCTATTAATTAAAAGTTTTGTTCTTGTTCTTTTTCCTGGGTGTTTTTTATAGACTGCTGATAACCACAGCAAATAATATTGCAGTGGAAATGCTAATAAAGGAGGTAGTTATTCCCTTTTTGTTTGATTTATGGAGTGTCATTCAAAAAGTTAAGTTGTTAGAAGAACTGAAGACAGCCTCTTTTTTTTTTCTTTTTTTTTTTTTTTCCTGCCTAAACATAAGGAGTAGGAACTGCCTTCCACAGATACTCTCTAATAATTTCCAGAAATCCATTATTCATTAATGTTACACCTAATTTTAGGTCTCTCATTTTGCAAAGTTATCCTTCACCCTCAAAAATGTGGTATCACTTACATAAAGGTTGTTTTAGAATTATACAGAATCACATTAGAAATCTAAACCATCTCTTCCCTGTGCGTAGACTTCCAGCCAGGACAGTATTATTATTAAAATGCAGAAGTTACAGTACTTCAACTTTATTTGCCTTTAAACGGTCCTGGTAAAGTACTGCTTCATTTGCAAATGCTCCCATCATGAAAATGTAATGTATCAATACTAAATTGTCTTGACTCAGCTGGCTCGGGTACACTTGCGGCAACATCTATCTCAGATTGTAGTGCTCACCCAAGGCAGTAAGTAGTGCAGGGGCAAAGCTGTGCTGATGGCCATGCTGTAACGGCTCATTTCTCAAGCAACCCACACTAGTTAGTCTTAAGTTAGGTTTCACACAGCTTTAGGAAACAGGCATTTGGCTGCAGAAGAGACAGACTTCAGAGTCTATGATACTTATTGCCGTAATGTGATTATAATCTCAGGGTTCAGGGCAAACTCAGTTCCAAGTAATCATCATTCTGTGATTCTATAATGGTGTGATACCTATTACAGAATGGTTTTATTCTGTACCATTACAGCTTCCTACAGCTTCTTTTGTAAATCAGTGGGCATATGTGAAAACATTTGCAACCTTTATTACATACCTTCTCTGTGCAGTCTAATGTAGGCTTGCTCAGCACTTGTTAGACCGCATCTAGATGCCACATCCAGTGTTGGGGTCCCCAGTACATGGGCCCTGATAAAGTATCATGAGTTCAGCAGAAGGCCACCAGGACTGTCAGTGGCTGGAGCACCTGCCCTGTGAGGAGAAGCTGAGGAAAGGGAGCTCCTTTGGTCTGGAGGAGAGATGGCTTTGAGGGCACCTCACAGTGTCCTGCCAGTAACTGTGGGGAAGGTATCAAGGAGACAGACCCAGACTCTTGAAAGAGTGCATGGTAGGAGGACAAGAGGCAAGGGATATAAACTGAAACAAGAGAGCTTCTGACTGGATGTAAAGTAAATATTTTTTATTTTTTTTTTTTCCCATGAGGACAGTGAGGTTCTAGAACAGGCTGCTTAGAAAGGTTGTACTATCTCAGCCGTGGAGCTTGTCAAGAGCCAACTGGATAAATTCTTTCGCAACCTGGTCTGAGCTCACAGGTGACCCTATTCTGAGCAGGTTGGACTATAGACCTCCTGAGGCCTCTTCCAATCCAAGTTATCCTATGATCTTGTTTGTTGACATCTGCTGAAATTATTAATTCCTACATATATCATAGGACAGGTTTTCAGTGAAGTGGTCTTCGGTTTGATCCACCACTGAGAGGCAATGCCACTGCCTAATAACCATGATGGCCCAAGGTCAGTTTTGCCAGGATGCAAGATTCCCAGGAGACTACAGATCATAGTCTCATCGCTAAATGCATCATGGCATTGGATGGTTTATTGGAAAGACTTCTTGGGGATTCCTGTAGCACACAGCACTGTAACACTGAACACTGTAACTCTGAAGAGAGGGAAGCACAGCAACAGCAACCTGTTTCTTATCCATTCTTGCTTGTCTGATATGATTAGGTAGCTCCCAACACAAAGTAGTTGTTCAAGCAGTTGACTCCCAGATGGTATATACCTTCCTTTTTTCTGTGTCTATTTTTAGTGTAAGCTCCTTGCAGCAGGGGCTGTTCGTTATCTCTGTTTGTATTCTGTTTGTAACAAAGCAAATTCAAATTCAGTTGGTCTTACGTATCGTAATAAGCCCAACAAATGGCATTCAAAGTCAGGAGGATGTACACCCATGTGTTTTTGGTAACTGGATGCTGTTGCAATTCACCTTAGTGCAGGAAGGAGAAAGAGATCAAGGTAAGCAAGATGCCTGGAGGACAGAGCACTTCATATATTAGAATGCTATCAAGCCAGTCACCCAGGCTGGCTGATTCAGACCCGTGTTTTTTTGCAATAAGTACCACTATGGCAAGAGAGGAATTTCACCTCTGAGCTATGAGCTGAGGAGAGGATCAAATTATAGGTAGAAAGTGAGAAGGAAACTTGAGGGAGGAATAATTGTACTGTCCTAATTCCTATTTCTAAATGACTATCCATCTTTGAAACAGAAAATGGTGACACTTATTCTTCAAATAAAGGTATGAATGTGAAATGGAATGTATGAAATGGGTCAAGAATAACAATAAGGATGCAGTTGTCTAATTTGTGTGTATGTTCTGAGAGGCATAAATCAAGAGGAACCAAGAGTTGGTATATACATAAGTGGAATTGAGTGGAATTTTTATATACACTAATGTGTCTGTGCAGAGATTGTGATGCTTTGAGAGATGCAGAAATAACATTTAAAAAGTGAAAAAATGTCTAGTATACTTTTACTTCTGGATAAGGGAAGCAATGATAGTGCACTGGCAGGTTTCATTCTAGCATTTTCTAATTTCTGAATACCTGAAATTGTAACCTCAATATTCTTTTGCTGTAGGCTTTTCTATATTGCACACAGATGTATGCATGTGTATGGGCATACCTAAATGCACAGTTGCAAACTATATTAAATTCAGACACATCTAAATACTAATACTGATAATGCAACTACTAATAATAAAGCTATTCACTCCTTCAAAATTCCTTTGATCTTACAGATACAGTTGTAAAAATAGATTAAAAAAATCCAAAAATGTAGATTAGTACAATATGTAGTATTTAATCTTAACATACTTTTTTAGGAAAAGTGATCATGTTTCATTTTTATTAAAAAATGCTTCTATCCAATGGGGACAATTTTACACTACTCTGAAAGATGGCTTGGTAAGCATGAGACAAATTCCAAGTGTTTACTGTTATGTCTGATGCTGAATTTAAGGCACGATGGGAAACTGCAGACTGAACAGGTTATAGGAACAATTTTCTTATATTTCAAGGTTCAGAATCCCATAAATCTCTTATCAGACTTCATAAATTAATGATTACAAGAAATGGTTTTACCTGTTCTTGTACTGAAAATGTACTTGCTCTTGTACTCTTCCAATTTCTATCAGTTTTTCTTGCTACCATGAAGCTAATTTGAATTTTTTTTATTTATTATTATTTATTTTTGTTTGTAATTTAATAGCTTTCCTGATCTTAATCTCACCACATGAATGAAGAGAAACACCTGTACCTGCAGATAGTGAGCATGATTTTGACCTATTTACAGGGAAGTCATTGGATTTTCTGGCTTGTTTTATCAATTTTCAACCAATACCAACAATAACTTGAATCTTTTGAATATAGATTGCTTTCATGTGTAAGATCACAGCCACTAATCAACACATAAAGCCAGAACAAACATGGCTTACTGATATCAATTGTTTAAATACTGAGTGCAAGATTGCATCGAGCCTTCTGTTGATTTAGGTGGTGGTGAGAACTATGTGGGGTTTTTTTGCTTCCTTACATCCCAGTTAGTAAAAACTGGCACTCATCTGAGCGTGTTGCTTCCTTCAGGTAATGTTTTTCCTTAATGGATACAATGGTAGTTTTGCCACTGACTTGAGAATTTTTCACCCAGTTATTTCTAAAAGTAGGTCCAGATATATCCATGGAAGATCTGGGAAACTTGCCCAGTGACTCGAGCTGGATCTATTCTCCCTGTGGCTCCAGGGAATAGTTGTTTTGCCTGAAATACTGCATTCCCTAAATGGCACAGGAAAATGTCAGTTGAGACAGTGTACATAAAAAGGCTTGGTTAGGAGCATAGACTTACAGCTGGGTCTTCTATGTCCTGTTAGCAATGCTCTAGGTTGCATGTTTTATATGTTGTTCTCACTCTTACATCTTTAATTTGTATTTGAGTCATGAAATACTCACTGTTGGTTGGCAGTATCCCTGCTTCAACAAAAGGGACAGTGAATGTTCCTCTGTGCAGATTTTGTTTAGCACCGAGGAGATAGCACTTGCTTGTATGTAGGCTTCACACTCCATGAAGCCAGGTTCTGCTGCCTTAGGGACAGGCAGTGGGGTGAGTGATCTACCCAGAGTCACAGGTCCCATGGTATCTGCATCCGCAGGAGAGAGTGATGTTTCTGGGCTGACTCCATAAACCTCTAGCCTCAGAGAGGCTAAGAGAAGGTATTTGAATTGTATTCTGGATCACTGTCCTCGGCCAACATTTGCAGTTTCTTAAGATGCCCCGTGGAATGAGCGCTATAAAAGCAGAATGGTGTTAGACGGAGAGGGAAGAAAGAAAATGGGTCCAACAAAAAAGGTGAAATGAAGAATATGACTGTATAACTGGGACTGGTGTATGAAACAGAACAGGGCAATTGCAGTGCAGTCTGAGTTGTTTTACGTACTGTCAGCCCTCATCTGGGTTGTCAGCATCTTTTACTCTTCAGAAGAAAACTAGGATAAGCAGGAGGTTTCATTATGTGAATAGACTTAAAATGAACTTTGCAGTACTTTCTCAGTTCATCCGCTCATCTATTAAAAATATTTTGCTAAGGCTTCAAGTCCTGGAAGAACTCCAAGTCACTTTTGATGTGAGTTTTGAGAAAGTTCTAATAATAAAAAATATTTTGATCATATAAATAAAATAATTCTTCAGATCTGAAATTTGAACCTTTGGCCTTTTCCTGCTGTTTTGAAATCCAGAGACTGTTATAAATGTATTAAAATGTTCGGTGCTGTGGAGAATATTTTAGCATCATAAAATCTCACTTGGGAGTGCAGTTCCAGGCTTTCGTTTTATTGATATTTTGCCAGAAATAATTTCATAAAGATTTTTAAAGGCTTGGAATATCCAGCTTTATATATGAATGTGAATGAGATGTATATTTGCAAGTCCTGGAAATAGTATGAAACATTGCTAGTCAAATTTATAAAAAGCACCTTGTGGCAAGTTGAGACTAATTCTACCTTTTCAAATCTACTTTTAAAAAATTACTATTGTGGTATTATGGAATTTTTGTCCAAAACTGCATTATGCTTTATTGGCTACCAATGGTATTTATGTTAAAACAGGACATTGAGTCAGTCACAGTATGCAAAGCGTTACAAAAGAGAGAAAATGAGTACATTAAGGACAACTTAACTGCAGGTTATTGCTTTACAGTGTTTTTCCATCTATGCCTTTTTATCTAGAAATAACTAAGGAGCTCAGTCACTGTAAAGTCTAGGAATGCCTTTTGAATTTTAAACAACAAACAAATGAAAATAGCTGATTCAGTTGTGTATTTTTATTCTTTCTCCACGCTGTTTCTAGATTGGTGGTTTGAAGGGTCTGCAAATGTCATGCATATCCAGCCTCCTGAGCAACCTCGATCTCGATGCAAACAGCAGAGTTTAATGGAAATTGCATTTTTGGTATAACTTCCTGCTTCCTGAAAAATATTGTCAGGAAAAGCTGACCTTTAATACCAGAGCTGCTGCTTTGATGATGTATCCTCTGCCTTCAGCAGCAGTTAGATGGTAGCTGTCCAGGCCAAAGTTGTTCCTCCTCGAATACTTCCCTCCAGTACAATTTGAGCAGAGCAGCAGCGGAGACCCCTGTTGAGTTCCCGAGGATATTGCTGTATTCCATCCATGGAAACTCTCACTTTGGGAAGACAAAGCAGACATCAACTACCACTTAAGTAGGACTTCCTAATGATGCGTGTCATCACAGGGACACAAAGCAACTGCAATGACCTGCTCTGTCTTACCAAATGTAGAATAACAGGCTCTATTCACTTTACACCAGCAACATCCAGTGTAATTCTACTTCTGGGGGAGGAGGGGGGGGAGCTGAATTACTGGAGTTGCACTGAAACAAAAGTAATAGCCACTGTGCTTTTAGCATATGTGCAAAGACTAGATTTGAACAAAGAGGCTACAGCCAAAAGAGATTGCTGTCTATTAATAAACAATGTTGTGTTTGTTTTCACTCTAGAAAATCTGAGAAGGGCTTAATTATGTGTCATAAAATGAGGCCTATTCTTCACTGCCCTGTGTAAGCTGAAGTCATTTGGTCGGTACAAAATGGACGCTGATTGTGACTGTTTAGAGCTATTACCATTTTATGCTCACAGCACACGGGTCACCTTGGGAAATGCTGAGGTGGAAAGGGTAATGTAAGTAAAATACATATGAGCTATGGAGAAGGGAAGGTCCTGTAGTAAAGGAAAAATCTTCATATTAACTATATGTGTTTGAGGTTCAGTTTTACCATTCTTTCCCAGGAAAATGTTGATTCAATCCCATTTTTGCAAGCAAGGAGAATAGGATACAACCCTTCATATTGTTTTCTACATTTTATTGGACACTTAACCAGCAATTTTAGGAGCTGATCCCTGGTCATTTCCCAGTGCCCTCTGTATTCTTCTGTTCAAAGGACAAGGATATTCAGGGGAAAAAAAAGAGAAATCTAATATTTTTCTGCTACAGGTCTGCAGTGTTTAGTCACATTGGGAAATCCATTAAAATTCATGACCATCTTAGCAGATGCATAGATAACAGCTGCTGTGCCCCACACTTCTTGGATCTCTGTGAGAAAAATATAAGTCTATTTAGTAGCAAGTAATTATGACATTTTTTCTATTTGGAGTTATGTTCTGTTTCTACCAAAATCTTCCTGAGGCTGCAGAATTAGAAACACTTTTTCCTGCTTGTATGTAAACATTGATTTTCTATGTTTATATTTAACATGAGATGTTAACTTGAAGAGTAAAATTGTAAGAATACTTGAGAAAATTGTGCTTTTTTTCATTTTTTCTCTTGCTTATTCTCACACATGAAAAGTAGTTGTGGCTTCAAAGTATGTCTGTAAATCAGACTAAACATTCCTGTATTTGTAATTCTAGAGAACAAAGCTTAATCACTAGTTTGTTTGTAATGAACAGGACTCTATGGGGTTAGAAGGAAACAATTTTTAATACAGAAAAACTCTCACCTTCTAACGGAAAAAAAAAAGAAAAAGAGGTATGTGTCAGTATATTGGGATAATGTAATTATACTTTACAGATATGTTAATCTCAGATTATAGTATTTAATTTGTAGTCAAATATTTTTTTTTTCTTTCCTCTGAATATCAGCCTGTGGAGATGCTATCATGTTATACTTTGGAAACAATAGAGGTCTATATATTACTTAGACAAGAACACAAGGACTGCATGAAGAAGCAATGAAGTTCTGGAGAGTCATCATCAAGTGATGTTGACAGCAAGTCATCCCAAGAGTAGCAGGTAAGTTAGTGCCCTCATCTCCATGGCTTGTGGGGGAGGCCATGCTAGAGCAGCCAGGCTCAGCCTGATATATACCTGAGTAAATGCAGCAGAGCAAAGTTGGGTAGCGGAGCACTGTTCTCCTCTTAGTCACAACTACAAGTTTAAGTGTCAAATGATAGGTATCTAGAATGTCATCGAACACAGGAAAAGAGAAGCTTCTGACAACGTTATATTAAAGCAACATCTCAAGAATCTTTTCTCTTTTGCTCCACTAGTTATGCTATAAAAGAAGTATCTGCCATGTTGAAAGGGATGCAGTCCAGTCATCCCAGCTCAACTCCAGAGGTTGTATAATAAATACAGCTGCATCTCCTCCTTGGCCAAATGCAGCAGAAGTTCCTTCCTTTGCTGGGCCTTTTTGGATACTGATTCAAGGAGTTCACAAAAGAGAATGGTCTTTTGTTTCTTTACTCTTCTATATGATCCGAACTGGCTTCAGATTATTCAGAAATATCTTTTTAGTCCCCTGCTTAGGATAAAAGTTATTTGTCTGTTTGGCCACTTGCACTGTCAGACTGCCCTTTAACCCAAGAACATGTAGGACAGTCTTCTACTAGCTGAAACGTGTTTTAAATTTTATCTTTATCTGGCTTTGTCCAAGTTGCTTATGTCTTTCTGGACAATAATATAAGAAGACAAGGGAGGACAACAGTGAGAGCTTTAGTACAAAGCATGAGGCAAGGCTGGATGCTTTTGGTCCTCATCCAGAAGATGAGGTCCAGAAAGTAGGGCCAGAAAGGAGCATTTGTCTTCAAATATCAGAAAGAGGCTGCAGACAGGAACTGCTATCAGAGGAGCAATCCAATATGGAAGGAAAGTTTGTAAGACCAGGTGCTCCAGCACATAAAACCAATCAATTCCAGAATGAAAAGCTGCAGGTTACCTTTACTTTTCTGTCTTGTTTTTGTACATGTTTGTTTTTGTTTATCTTCACAAAACAAAATTAAATTTCAATAGCAGCAGCTGCAATTGCAGTTCTTGCAAGTGTTCCTTTTTGCCCCTCAAACAGGACAGCCACTGCCCTCTAAAAGGCAAGTGAAAAGAAAGCATATAATTAATGCTTAATACTTGCAGTTGCTAGTGCTTTCACTTCCCCCCCTTTGCTGCCTGTGCCTTTGATAAAGAGAACAAAAGATTTTTAATGGTAGTCGACAGTAAGCAGGCTTCAGTAGCAGACCTGACAGATTATATGCAACTATTGAATTTCATATTGTGACAGAGCTGTGTTAACACTTTTAATTCACAAAGTCTGTGCACTGCATCAAAATGAATCCAGCAGCTCTAAGGGACAAATATATTCCCTTCTGGTACTGAAGGGAATTTTGGTCTGTGGACTTCAGTGGCATTCTGACTGTATCTCTCTTACTGTCACCAAACTTAATTTTTAAGTGCTTCACCACTTAATAGACTGCAGTTCTGTGCTTCTATGCTCCCCATGCCCCTCACTACAACAATAGTTCTGTTACAGCCAGGAAGCCTAATCATGTAAGGGAAGCAAGGAAAATTGGCATTTTTTACCAAAAGGCTGGATGCGTCTGAAATAGCCAAGAGTGCTACAAAAGAATCTAGAAAAGTCTGTGTGCTGATCTGAGGGAACTTCAACTGAGAGAGGCAACTTAACCTTTAAGAAAAATGGAACACCTATGACTTTAGAGTGATTCCCTCTTATGCTTTTAACCTACAGGGAGAAGACCTTAATCCTGGAGCTATGCACTGAAGTGCTCTTTGTGGTATGGAGGAAAAGTATAGGTAGGTGTCGCACATCCCAAGAGTGTGTTCAGCTGGAGTATTTTATCTTCAACCTTGTGTTGACTTGGCAGTTGTGGTCAAGAATATTCACCAAATCATTCCATGAATAATATAGAAGAAATGCATGGTCTCTGGGTCCCAAAAAGATGGGAGATTTTCAACCCTATCAAAGTTAAGACACATTTTAGCCTGCCTAGAAACAGGAGTTAAAGTATCCAGGAGATGTTATTGTAGAAAACCTTGTGTTTATAATCTTGTGCTGACTGTGGCAAATTTGCGGCAACATTAAGAAAAGAAGTCATCACGCATCCTTCTGATCTTGAACCTTAACCATAAAGCCATTTTGCTGTTTATAAATATCTCTTTGCAAAATATTGAAATAAATAGTTAGAGAACGGTATTGTTCAAAGATTAATTTGCTGCTGAGATTGTTTATGCAAACTATATCTTCTGTTGAGTACTTTAATGTTTTACTGAGTCATATTGCAATTACATTTTTCCCCTTAGTTAGATGACAGTAATTAGCTATGCTACAGGAAATTGCCTAAATGGAAAATTTTATGTAGGCTTCCTACAAATTTATAGAATATTTCATGGAAATGGTTTTCCTATGCGGCAGAGAGATATAAGTCTTCATCCCAGTTTTACACTGTTTTAAATCTACCGACTTCAGGAGGGTTATGCATGATTTACCCAAAAATGGCTTTTATCTCCAAATGAGAACAGAATCAGGTTCCTGATTCTATATCAGAATCAGTAATGAGGCACCACATTGCTTTCTTCGCTCTTGAAAAAACATATTAACAGAGTCACTTGTGATTCAGCAGAAGGAAAGCATTAGCAAACATAAAGTTTGCTAAACTCTGACACAGAGTCTGTGACATAGACCTAGACCCACCATCTCTACCTGGGATCCTGGGGTCTCATCTATTTAGTCTGTTGAGGATTATCTTGTGCATTTACTAGTCCTAGACTTCAGATATAGTTGTTAAAGTGTTTTGCTTACATCTTCATTTCTATCTGTGAACACAAACATGCAAGCACACATATGTACATTTCTAAACATTCTTATTATAATCTAATTTTTCAAATAAGATCTTCTCACAAGATTTGTGAATTTTACCTGTGTTAACTCTGAGTTGTTATACTGATTTTAATGCCGCACAAAAGCAGTCTCGATAGATCCAGATTTAAATACTTTTCTGTCGGAAAGCAACTGATGGATTTATTTCTAAATCTGCAAAACATTGAATCTGTGGTCAAAAAATCAGGGCCACAGGTTTGGTGAGTCAATGTTACATCTTTTTATTTTTTTGAAAGGAAATGGCTGAATTTCTGTTTTATGAAAAAGAAGCCGATTAGGGATATATATGTGCATATATAGCACGAACACTACTGTGACCAGCATAATTGGTGGATGGAGAAAGGGTGAAACAGCCTAAAAGCTAATTAAAACTTATGCAAAGAAAGCTAAAAATGGGAAGATGGCTACAGGAAGTACAAAGTAATCACTTGAACATCAGATGAAAAGCAAAAGTCATGTCCTGTTTTCATGAATAATGCCACGGACTCTGGGGAGATCAGTGCAGAAAAAGATGAAATACACTAGTATGGGCTCTGTTTACCTTTTGACTGCTACTTCTTTCTCCTTCCTAATGTCTATCTATGCTACATAACTGCAAGAGAGAAATTCTCTTTGTTTTCTTTCGAACCATTTTTTAGAATGAGATGCGGAATCTACATTCTGATTCTCATCAGTGTGCTGCTTTTGCTGCTTTTCTGGCCTCATGCTTGTATACTTTTAGTATCTATGTTTAAAATTATTGCTTTTTACAATTTATCTTGGGCCAAAATTCTTATGTTCTCCTAAAAAAATTGTTAGAAGAATGTGGATGTGCTGGTAGCAGCTGCATTTCACCAACAGATTTCCTGAACACTAAAAACGTCCCAAATGGTCAGAATAGTGAGGTTCACTGTATAGTATAACTTTAAGATAATTCCTATGTTTTCATTTTATTAAAGCTAGGTATTGTTGTTCTGATTTTAACAAAGACCTTCTAATGCTGTTTATCTTCTAATACAAAATCTAAATTTGCCTCTACTAAAGTAGAAGATATTTTCTGTTTGATGTACCTGTCTCTGAGATAGTTGTCCTTGCAGCTTACTGTTTTCTGAGGAAGAAATGACATGTAGGTTATAGAGCACAGTATTTTAAGATTTTCAGCATTATCTTGCACGTACCACTGAAAATGATGCAAACAATAGTTACCACTTTTATGATGTGCTTTGAGCCTTGTTCAGTATATCTAACTTCACCAATTACATTTCTTTTGCAATACCTGTTATCTAAATGTTTTTCTGTGTTCACTACAAGGTGAGTCGTGAACTATCAAAGTTCTATTGTTCACTATCAAAAAATTCTAAAGTTCACTATTGAAGGAGTACCTTTGATAAAGGTACTCCTACTGTGAGAGCACAATTTCTAATAGTCTTTAGTACTGTGTCTTTTTACAGATTACCATACAATTCATTAAAATGTTGATGTTTCTTGTTCTGGAACAATTAGGCTTCCTCAGTGAGAGATCTAAATTCTACTTGGATAGGGGCATGAGAAATAACCAGGCAGTCTTCATAAATACATATGCCAGACCATATCTACAAGGAGACGCTTAGTCTACCTAGCATTTTGATCGTTTCTTACTGGGCCGCATAAACACATATATTTAAAGAGACGCTCTTTCTGGTGCTGCTTAAAATGATTTTCTGGGTTACTTTTGTTTACACACAATGTTATCTGTGGATCTGACTATATTATTTTAATTAATTTTGAGGGACTAATGATATCAAACTTCATGCATTTAAAAGCAGAGAATCTGAAAGGAGAAAAGCAATATTTTTTAATGATGAAATTATGTTATTTGTAGACTTCTTATGAAAGAGCATATAGAGCTCTAAATGTTTCATTTGCTGGCTGCAAAGCATCCATCTATTTTTATGTTGTGCAGTCCAAGTATAATATTGCATCTTGGCAAGAGATTAAATGATTTATGAGAAGAGAATGACTCAATGAAAGCAGACCTATGAACATAACCCCACTGCTGAAAACAATAGTGATACTGATCAGTGAATTGCAGCAGGAATTGTGAGTACACTGAAAAGATAAAGTGCTTTTTCTCTTGGGAGAATAGATGTCTTAAAACAACAACAGTGGGTAGCAGGTGTAGAACTGCCTTATTTAGATCTTAGCTGGGCCTGAGTGTTACCCATCTCATCTCACATATTGTTGCAATAATGGGAGGGAGAGATTACATGGGAGAAAGAAAAAGCTTTATTTGGCTTTTTTTTCTGTAGTAAGCGGCATCTGTTTGAACAAATCATGATTTCGAAATACTGTAATTAACACTGATGGAAAGATACTAATGTGCCAGATTAAGCAGATTGGTAGCAGTGCCAGCGAATATATATTTTCAAGGTTAAGATCCAAACTTTGTTTTCCATAGTTTTGCCAAACTTCAAATGCTGTGCTGAAAATTTTCCTGCTGACTGCCTGATTCACACAGGATTTTCCCTTTCCCTGCTCCACCCTGTTTTCTTTAAAGATTCAGCTGTTTCCGAGAATGAGACAAAAGAAAAAGATGTTGTTCTTCTAGGTTAAAGAGAATTTTGGCAAACTTTTCTGCTGACCAGGCCTTGCATTCCCAAGTTTTGAGAAGTGCTTGGAATTGGTCAGGAAGCAGTATCTGAGGCTTAAATGGCCTTATGCAGTGCAGTCCCACTCCAGGTTGGTCATATTTCTGGAGGGTCTCGGTTTGTATGTGCTTTGGCAGAAATCTGCAGAACCAAAAGAAAAAGTCTAAATGAATTCTGTCTGATCAGAGCCCATAAGCACCTAAACTTACATGTAAGTTTCTCTTGTTCCTAAATTTCTGATACTGCACATTTTTTGCATGAGAGAACTGAGACCCACATACTGCCTAGGACCATGTGAAATACAAAGACTAAGCATTGTCAGGCCTAATTCCTATGGAATAATTGGAATTATATGGTCCAATCTCTGCCTTCAAACATATTTACACATTTTACAGGCAACTTGTGGCAGTAACATCCCTGGAAACTTGGTCCTCCTTGCTGTGCTCCAGAACTGGCTACCCAACAAGAAAGCACTCTAAAAAATTAATGTATTGCTGCATTACTGCTCCGTGTCCCACCAGTAATGACAGTCAGCGTGGGGAAGAGGAGATGACTTAGCTCTTAGATAGAACTGTTGAGGTTATAGACTAGTTACAAGATTCTTGTGCAGTGTGATCACCTAGCCCAGATGTCTGACACTCAGCCAGACAGATCATCTTCTATTAAGGAACTCCATACACCAATTGAGCCTGTGATCAACAATTGGTGTATGGCATATGGGGTCATAACTGTGAGTGGCTGCAGTGGTGGACTGAAACTGATGTAGTGTCATCTGCTGGAACACACAGGGGTATAAATCATAAGAAAAGACATTTCACAGATGTAGTCTTGTGCCATAATTGCTTCCTGCTGTGCTACCCCACACATGGCTCGCCATGTGCACACTGCTGTAAATGAGTGTTCTTGTTGTGTGTTGGATGTATGGAATTTCTCACCCACTGAAAAAAAAATAAATCTAAGAGCTTGGTATCTTCTTGGATGGTTTTGACTGTAAGGTTTCCAACACCCTGTATTCACAGACCTCTGAGTCCCTGACACAACTCTCCATGCTAAGGAAATGAGGGATCTTCAGCATCCCAGCACATTCCAGTATGGACTCTGGAGTTTACCTCTTGCTTTGAAACATTTGATCAAAGTTGTAGCCAAGATAAAAGTCCATACATGAACATCTCCGAAAAACTTCTGTTTCAAACACTGATGTCTGTGTGTATTGAAACTTGTAAGAAAGAACTAGATTAATCAAAACAACAGTCCCTCCTCTAATAAACTTACGGTGGGGAGATTTAGCATAAGGAATTTGGGATCACCCCTGTTCAACATCTAAACATTTAGAAAATGGGTTTATACATGGTGAAGGACAGCAATTATTTTTGTTAATGACAAAGACATAATGTCAGAAGTAATATACTATTTGGTTTTCTGGTGGTTCATCTTAAACTGGGAGTCTGTGATAAAAATTAGGACCATGCTAAAACAGTTGGCAAAAACAGTGCTAAGGTTATAAATACTAAGGAATTCAGTATTAGAATACTGAATATTTATTGTTACTGATACTGGTGGCTGAATGCTTGTTTTCTATTTTTGTGTGCCAGAACAAAAACGACAACCGTCTTTCAAAGAATGCATGTTCTCCTGTGATTTATACCTCCAGGGATTAAAACTGCATGGAGACCATGGTCCCCAGGTGGACAGACTGATCTTCTGTAGAGGCATGTGATTGACATTCTACTCTTTTCACAGCATTACCGCTGTAAGATAAGACTTGTGCATTGATCTTTTTCACTTACTTAGATCTTTCCCAAAATTTATGTATGCTATAAACAAGCAAAGATATTCCATGCTAAATGTGGGAATTTAAATGATTTTGCATCTTTATGCTTGTCAACACTGAATTGAGAATCATGACTTGGCTAACTCACATATTTGTTTTGTGGTCTTTTATTTGTATTCACTTACCTTCTGAAGGAGAGGTTGGTCATCAGTACTGGAAGTCTCCGTATTTGAAAATTTTAATGGAACAGAAGGTAAGCGAGGAGAGGAGAAGGGGCAATCAGACTTCTAAAAGAAAATTGCTGTACATAATTGCAGAATGTTTTTCAATGCTTTGGAAAGATGAGAGCTTTTAACAATTAAACATTATGAGATTCTATCAATTTGAAACTTGGCATCTAGTTTGCCCATCTTACACCCTTCAAGAAGGGAAAAACCTCCAGTACTAGAAATTGACCTGAAAGGAAAGAGGCCTGGTATTAATGCAATGGGAGATAATTGCTATCCTGATGCTTCTTAATGACTTTTTGACTGAAATGCAATGCCAGCATGTGTGTTTGCTTTCCTAGCTGTCTAATCAATAGTTTTCTACATTTTCTTCTAGTTTCATCAGCTAATTGTGCTGAACTATTTTCAGACTTTAGTAACCACTGCTGTTTATGTAGCTGAAACAGCTGTTCTTCCGTTTTTCATTAGAGAAGATATCCAGTACTGAAAGTAGGTGGTTAATGTTTTCTTCATAAGACATTACATAATATTGTACAGATGTTGCAGTTCATCATTTTAGCTGTTTTGTTGTTTTGACTGGGACAGAGCTGGGGAATGGATGCAGTTCAGTGCTCTACACAGTGGTAGAAGGTTGAGGAAACCTGCTGAAAGGCATAGAAAATAATACATCTGCACTCTAAAGACATGTGACTGCCAGCCATGGATGAAGTCCAAATTTATGGAGAATGGCATATTGCTTGCTGCTCTTAGCTAAACATGGCAGGATATTTCTGTTTCTGTTGGCCAGTAAGATTAATATTTGTTTTGGGAGAGGATTAATATTTGTTTTGGTGCTGAACTCTAAAATTAGGTACTGGTATGTGATGCATTGTTTACTGTGCTGTCTTTTAGAAGAAAGTGACGATGTGGAGAAATGAGCAGCCTACTTCTTTCAAAGAGCATGCAACAAAAGTACTTCATGATGTGTAATGTCCATTTAATTCCATGCACAGTTTGAGACATTTGCTTTGATCTAAAAAATTCCTGAGTCAGCTTGGGACTCTTCTGTGTGTTCTTATGCAACTACTGCAATGGCCAGGACAGTGAGAGCACCACAAGCATGACTGCAGGTGTTCAAAACCACAAAGAGCTGCCAGCTGAGAGGTTTCTGCAAAGGGCTCTCAAATTTGCAATCTAATTCTTTCCCTCATTAATTGGGGTCCATTTAGGGGAGCAAAATGCCAATGTCTAGGGACAATCATGGAAAGAAACGTATATTAGTTCAGCACTAGGTTTTTGCTACTTGGCAATGGGATGAAGGATAACTGTTTTCCCTGTTCTTTTATGTGATTCCTTTTTTATAAGGCAAGGAAGCCTAGAACTTATGAAAGTACCTTTAACATCCTTTAATTATGAGTAAAGAAAGTATGTTCAGAGCAGCTGTGTGGAAACAGAGGTTCTCTGGGCAGATGGCTTTTGGCTCTGGCAGCATTTCCAAGGTCTGTATGGGTAATGGCAATCTAAAAACTCTTCTGCCTTTTTTTTTTTTTTTTTTTTTTACAAGGAAGAAATTAAAAGTTTATTGTATACTATGAGCTGTGAGAGCATTTTCCCTGTTCTTGCAATTATAATCCATACAGAAATCAGGCTACACATCATGTTCACCACACCCCAGACAATAGTTTTGTAAATCAGTGGTACAGGCTATGCAAATCTATTTAGAAAGATGACAAGGAAGCGTATCAAATCACATTGTGTAGGAGTGCAAGGTGTTTATGTTTTTTAAAGCAAAAGCATATAATGCCTAATATTGGATTGTGCAGTACCACAGCTCTCAAAATTATCTAGGTAGTATTTTCCAATGTTTAAAATTAACTCTCTACTCTCACTGCTTTGAATTGTAATTTTTTAGTCCATTTTATATGACAGACTAGTATTCAACTGATTAAGATTTAATAGAAGAACATGCCGATCCATCAAAAGGAACACAAGGCCTTATTGTTCTGTTTTTCAGGCATAATATGAATTAGCTTCTTTTTCCTTGTAGAATTTATGTTCCCTGGGTTCTTTGTCCAAGCTCTGATTATCTTAATTCTTATGGGGAAAGAAGGGGGAGGATGCTACACACAGGCAATTAGAGAGGCCTAAATTTTAGCTGAACTGCAGGATCAACTGTAGGACTTAAAATATTTTATTTTAAAAGTATAAGTATTTTATAATTTTTAGAATTATTTTTGTAATTTAAAAAAGTAACTTTAAAAAAACCTATTGGTTTCACAAACTTGTGCTTGGGTTTTAGAGTAATTTTTTTTATGACTGTATGTCTTTGTAGGACAAACTACTAGATGAGATAGGGGCTGGAATGGAGGATCAGGAAGAATTTTGGCACCTTAGCAGAAGATTGTGTTTCTGGAAGAGGACACCTGCATCTGGGCCTGCTGCCCACAGAGGTCATGGGCATTGCCCAGGTGTCACAGCTCTCTGCTTGACGCCAGCATCAGCCCAACCTGAACACAGGGGTTCTCTGCCTCTGTTCCCAAGAGGATCTGATTCCAGAAGGTTTTACAATAAAGCACTTTATGCATATGAAGGTGAGAATTACTGTATTTTGAAGCACAGATGATGTGTGTTTTGCAGCTGAGACCCGTTCCATGTATCCCTCAAGCTAAGGCATGAGAGATGTTAAAACTCTCCCATCTCCAAAAAAATGTGCAGCCACCTGCAGGCTATTGCATGTGGCTTTTCCATTTTACTCATTGAAACACCGCTGTCATCTAGAGAAGAATTCAAAACTCACTGAGTGATCAACCAAGTGCAACTGTAGGAAAGGCTCTCAAGTTAAGTGACTCTCCATGCTTTCTACAAACAGATGATATTTCAGATTCTTTGTCTCTGCACCTAGGTTTCTTTGCTTATACCGAATAATACATAAAAGCTTTAGCTGCAATGCGCACAGACATGACCTCTCCTTCCAAAAGCGCTTTGAAAACCACCAGTTAGGGAGTCAAGCTCATCCCATCTCCTCCAGTCCTGTTTTCCTGAATTTGCTGTACATTTACACTGGTTCAAAAGGAATGATGGATGGCAAAAAGACTTCTACTTCCCTTGTGACTTGCTGAATACATAGGATTTAGTGCCCATATCCTCTTTCTGGATTTACCTGAAATCTCACCAGAGGATTTTACTTAAAAATATACTTAGAGATTCATTATCTGTCAGCCATTTAGAATTGGAACAGTCAAAATTTTCTTCTCATTTATATAAGGTAACTGATTTTTTTTCCCCTAAACTTCTGTTCTTGTGGAAAAAAATAGTCTAATGTTCCTTCTCCTTACTTGGAAATGAGTTTTGAATACTCATTCCATTTAAGCCATGTCTTTGGTTAGGTACTGGGAGTACTGATCACAGAATATTGCAAAAAGCATAAAACATTTGGACTTACCTGTTTCCCTTTTCTCTGCGTGAACAACATGAATGGAGTACAGAAAGGATAATTCAAAGAACACTGCAACAGTTTTCTTCTGTGTCCTGATGTATAGTTCATGTCTCAGAGCCTCTATTAACTATGCTATAACTTTTTCTTTTTTTTTTTTTTTTAAACTTAATCACCTCTTCAGTCACAGGGGCATAAAATGGACTGTCATTACTGGCTACCATTTTTGCTCCAAGGCAAATTGCTTCCATGTTTTACAGCAACCTGTTTCTGTGCTCTCAAGATCTATATTACAATTTGGGAGAAGGTGACTCTCTTACAGATCTTGTCTTTGGTATAGGCAAAAGGATTTTAATCTTTAAAGGCAGCTGCTCAGCACAACTGCTCACATTTTATTAACTCTATTCGAACTGCCTCTTTTATGGGTAATTCTAGCACCTATGAAAAAGAAAATTACAACTAAGATGAAGGTTATTTTTTATACAATGGCATTTTGTTATCAGTTAGACACACTTGTATTCTACAGCATGAATTTGAAATAACTTGTATTTTGCCATTTCAGTGGTATTAATTTATACCTAGATGGGCTAATAGTTTCAAACTGACTTGTTGTGTGTCATAGTTGCTAGTCTGGCCAGCTGAAGAAAATGTGATTTTTCATGTGCTCGTGATTAGGGCGTGCAAGGTTAGGCACTCTGATTTGTAAGCTGTGGACACTGATCTCCTATCTTGCTCTGAATAGGGCCTGATGGAGAGGGTACTATTTTAGCAGATGGAAGATGTGGTCTAAACCTTTTCATGCTCCAAAGGTATTTCCATATTGGTCTCCCGCATGCTACAGGTCTGCTTTCACTAGCAAATATCACTCACTGCGATTTTAAAAAATAATGAACCCTGCTCTGTTCTTGGTAATAGCATTTTTAAGTGCCAACTCTCAGGAGAATGCTTTAGCCTCTGCTTCCTAAATGGATGAAAGCTAGTTCAGGAACATAAACTCTGCAGAGGAAATAGGATTTTGGATTTTCTAATCTGCATTTTGTCTTTCGTGTTAGTTTTAGATGCTCTGCTGCTTCCATGGTGGTATTACAGTACAGCTAAACTGAAGCAGATGCTGCAAAACCGAGAGCTCATATTTTCCCACCTCTTTAATCCATGTGCTCCAGTTGTCTCTCTTGTGTTGGCATTGGAACGTATCTGGTCCTGCAGGGAAGTGGTTCAGATCTTCTGGTAAACTGGCTCCATGCACTGCCTTACCATGATGTCAGGTAGATGGGGCAAGTGGGAGGCTTGACTGCTCAGACTGGAAAACGCAGTTGGACTGCCCCTTTTGGCAGCAGATAGACATTAGATGCCTTAGATGTATTCCCAAACTGCCTTTTTCTGCATATGGGGTTTTGAATTATGTTTCTGCCATGCCAAACTCTAATTTTAGCTATCCAGTTGCTAGAGACAACTGCACCAGTCATATAAAATGTAAAACCTTCTGCAGTATCCAGATAACAGGACAGTTATCTGTGAACAGTCAGTGACACTCCTGCATGGGTCATAGACTCTGCAGTAGCTCTGGTACTCCCAGGACATAGCACATTTACAGAGATTAAATATGTATAAAGTCAAGAGACCCACCCCATTCATGACTTGCCAGAACTAATGAGTTTGTGAACAGTGAATGAATAGCAATCATTTCTCTGATGTGACTTGTTTTGTTGTGGATGGGTTTTTTTTTTTTTTTTTTGTGGCAGCTCTGTCCTGCAAGTGTGCAGCTGCACTTGGGAAACCCACAACAGCCTGGTGGTTAAGCATACTACACTTACATGAAGCAGCAGAAAATAAGTTAAAAAGAAAATGGGAAACATGGTATTTATTTATATTCTTCCAACCTCTTGGCATCCTCAGTGTTGAGAAGTTTTGAGCTTTTTTCTCCTTTTTAAAATAAAATAAAAATATTTTTTAGGTATTTATGATTAAGCAAATGCAATCCACTTAACAGTCTAAAATAAACTTTTAAGTGTAGTCTATATCCTTTAAATTATCCAGTCATTTACATTATCTGTTATGTGTCTTCATGCTAAGATATGCTCTTGTTTGGTTGGTTTTGGTTTTTTTTAAATGAAAGCCAGATGCCAGGCACAACAAAACCACATAGCTAACTCCAAACAACTCTATTTTCCAAGGAACTGCTCATAAATAGATGTAAATTTTAAAACTGGTTTGGGAAGAAAATAAATCTTTCTATTAAAAGAGTGGGATAAATGTCATATATGTTTAATTCACGTGATTCACATGATTTCTTCATAAGGAGGGTATCAGTAGGAGGAACTGTGGCTACTCGCTGTTGTAACCTGCAAGCAGAGGAGTTACAAGTGGGAGACCAAAGCTCCTTGCTTCACCCCCTGGTACCATGTGCTTGCATGAAAACTGCAGCTTTTATCCTATAAAATTTAGAAGCTCCTCTGTGTGATGTTCCTCAGAAAACAAACAAACAAAAAAACTCCAATAACTTTAAAGTGATCTCCAAGGGCTCCAAAACCCATGAGGTGGAAAAAAATCTTGACTGTTTTGTGAAGTCTGGCATTCTTAAATTACATATTATTGGAGAAGGGAAGCTGGCTTGTGATTCTGGAATCTGAATGGAAAAATACTGAGCAAGTGGTATTTTGTAAATGCTCTGTCCTGGAAAGCTGGTGGGAAATTTGGGAGGACGTGTGGTGGGGTCAGCAGGGCAAAAGGAGGACACAACTTCCGTCTGACTGATGAGTGTCAATTCAAAGTGACACAGGCAGCACTGCTGGCAATATTATTGTCCCTGAAGATGGCATAAATGGGCAGGACACCCCTCCTGTGTGCAAGAGAAAATGCTTACAAAAGGCCTGGCTATAAATTTAAAAAGCACAAAGACTGTTTGTTATGCTACTTCTTAGATTCTCTTCCAAGTCTTCGCCTTTCTTCCCACATTTTTTAAAAGGTGTTAACATCAGATTGCATTGGAGTCAGTAGCCAAACTCCAACTGCTGGCCTTCTTGTTCATGAGGGAGTTAGTTGGATTTATTATTTTTTTATTTTTTTTGTGAGTTTAAAGAATGGAACATACAAAGTTCTTGCCTTTGCTGCAGTTCCCACCATCACGTTTTGCAATTACTACAGTGTCTACACTTATAGGAATTTTTGGCTTTTGGGGGACTTTTTACAAAATCTTCAGGTAATCTGTCCTGCAGTATTTTATCTGGATTTCTTTTTTCTTTTTCATACTTCCAGAGTAGCTGCTCAAATGAAATACTTTGTACTGAACAACCTGATGTTTCTTGATGAAACATTTTTGGTAATATGTTTTCTGATCAGCTGCACTCCTACTTATTTCCCAGGTGCCAAAATTTAACCACAACAATATCCCTATTTATATAAGCAGTTTAATTTGCAGGTTATGTGTGATTTGCTGTTGGAATAAAAAATACTGCNAAACTGTTTTTTTTTTTTTTTTTTTTTTTTACAAGCCTGAAATAAATATTATTTTGTGACTTAGTATTGTGATAAGTTTGCAGCATTTTAAATTAATGATTCAGATTTATGAAACATGTAATTTCTTATTAGAAGGAAATAATATAATTCTTGCATCAGCAGCAAGTTCATTGTTCTAGTTAATGGCTATATCTTCAGTTGCTTTGAGGCAGCATATTTCTATTTAGTCCATAGAGCAGAGTACTTAACAGAAGCCAAGAGTCTGTCCTGAGATAGATGCTACCTGAGAGTACCTTAGAGGAGGTGTTTGAAGTAGACAGGTGCTTGGATATAATGGCTGCACAGGAAAAAGAGTAAAAGTAGTTTTCATTAGGGTAAAGGGAACTTAAGCAAGACTAAGACTGCAAAAAATCATTTGTGATTCTGACCATTTAGCTGTGGCCTCAGAAAAATGGAATCACCATATAAAGACTTTGGATGAACTCACTAGAGCGATAGAAGTTTCACTTATCCCCAAGGAACATCTGTGGTGGGATTTATGGTATGTATGTCACATAATAGCCCGCTCTTTTGTACAGAGAATAATATCCTAGGTTTAGTGAGCGCCTACATTTTCGATCAGCAAGTATATCAGAATAGTTTTTTTTTAATATTCGTCATCCTGTTTCAGTCTTGTAGTTTTTTATTATACTAGATTTATCCTGAAGTGATTGACAGCTGCATCTTAGAATATAACTACAGTACAGCAAAATTAGATCAGTGACTATAATAAACAATACTGCATTTAGAGGCTCAGATCAGACTGAGCTACAAGTAATCCATCTTCTGAACATATTAGGTTACCGTATGCTTGTACATTGCATTAAGCATATTAAAAATTGACTCGAGAGATTTTTTAAAATAAAATGAGATATTTTAGTAGGTAATGGAAAAGAGAAGTTGAAGTTCCCTGGTTTTCTACCCACATAACCCTTATCATTAGATTTTATCCTTAATGGCCAGTGTTTCTGAAATCATGGGTTATGTCTTGATCCCTGCAATATACTTGAAATGTTTAAAATTATGCAATTATGAAATTATGTCTGCCACTAATTTTAGACTGATCTTGCAAGAGTCTGGGAACTCTTTGAAATGTTGTGCATTTACAGTATCTAGGGTACTTGACACTTTCTGGGATTGAATCTTTTCAGTGAAATAATATTTTTCCTACTTTTTGTGATTAGTCTACTGATGTCAATAACTTAATACTGCACATGTGGTAGTAGATTCCTGTTTATGTTTTCATTTCCAAAATTCATCTGTAGTGCATCTACATTATTGATTAAACACACTTAAAATGGTGGGTTTGCACTGGCTTTGTACTTCTTCTGTAATCTTACTAACTTCTTTTTTCATTTTTTTCTCCTCCAAGGGCGTAAATTGATTTATATGAGCATGCTGTTAATATTATAGCTCCTTGTCTAGCCCCTTGGGTTCTAATGTTTTTTAAACACAGCACAATTATGGGAAACATTATATTGGAATGACAACATAAATCATCCCCATAGGAGTCTGAGCAGTCTGGGGAGTAATCGTGTAGAGCCCTGCTGAGGTAAATAAGATCAGTAATTTGGAATAAATAAAAGACCAATGGTGCTAATGTGGATGTCTCAAGAATATCATTAAGTTTGTAATGACAGTGTTTACTTGGTGTAATGATATTGGATGTAGTGTAATGTTGTGGTTTAAATCATAACTTTATAGTTCACGATCCGGTCTCTTTTTCTTCAGAGAGTACGTCAGGTTGGCTGTGTTTCCACATCTATCCTCCAAACACGAGCACTGTGTTGAAGAGCGTATGCACGGGTGAAATGTGGTAAGATTCTCTAGAACTTCGGTTAAATTTAGTCAACAAATATTGAAATTTCAGGTACAAAAAATATGCTTATGGAGATGATTTTTTTCCCTTTGTTTCCTGTTTCTTAACCATATTAAGAGTGTTAAAAAGAGTAGGGAAATCGGGTAATAAAAATACTTAAATTTGACATTCAGCTACATACAGCAGTGTTGTTTTGGTCTGAAAGGGGGTCTTAGACCACTTTGCATTGAGCACAGTGTGAGTTTGGCAGCTGAGCAGCCCAGTGGGTTTTCACTCTTGCAGTAGCTTCTTCTCCAGTGCTTCATTTTCATTGATACTCCAAGCTATTATTTCTCCCTTGACCTGCAGTGGCATTTAGGTATGATTTGAAAATACAAAATGAAAACGGTTAATCTAAAAAGGAACCCCTCTAGGGATTTTGGGGAATCTTTGTTTTTAACATGTACAAATTACATGGTAGAAAATAATTTAAAAATATGATCTTTTAATAGAGAATTTATTTCCCCAGGATAAGTTCACCAATATTATATGAATAAAAGTATAATAAACTTTATTTTAAAGTTTTTAGAGTAGAAATTGATCATCTATGAGATTTTTGCAAACATTGGTGAATATGCATGTAAAGAAATTTATGTAATTGAAAGCATGCTGTGTTTATGCAAAATTAATGCAAAATGTTCATTACATAAACACAGCCAAACCTTTCATACACATCTTTAAAAAATTGATGGTATTAACTCTTTTAATAATTTCTGAACCAATGTTGGAGCAAGATTAGGCTTTGTGAAGTCTGTAACACAGATTTACGTGCTGCAAGTGTAGGTACAACACTACTTTTCAGTTCAATGAGTGCTATCAGTACAAGGTGTAAAAGTTTCTGGGAGAAATGCTTCTGACACCAGGAACTTCAGCTTGGACAAGTCAAATGGGCATGGGTTGCCATTAAAAATAAGTCACCTCTGCTTAATTTTGTTTTTTGTTTTTAAACAGCAATAAAGCTTTAACATAGTTTATATTAAAAGCTTGTCAAACAGATCTTTTTCTATGGTATGTTTGAAAATGTTAATAATAGATTATATTGGGGAATTAAAGACATCTCTAGGAAAGGCACACAACCTCTCAGTCTTTTCTGTCCTCATTTTCCCTTACAGGTATCTGCTTTGTTACTGAATGTGGACACAGTGCCTCTTTTATGGAGTAGCTTGTGGAAATCCCGACTGACAAATTGCCTGCAGCTTTACCTCATTTATAAACACAGTCATTGCTATTATCAAAAGTTGCTACAAATGGCAAAACCTTTTTCTTAGTGCCTACTTTGCATTTTGTGTGAGTCCTGCTCTCTTCTCACTGAATACACGTATAACAATGCAGTTTGATTTTGAAATGTTGAAGTAAACATTGTCTATCTCCTTCAGGGAATCAACAATGCTATAGATTTGATTTTGAGGCAGTTTTCAATATTTTCCTGTGAGCTCAAATGGATCAGCTTTAACCACTCGTATACTCAGGCAATACACAGTAGTGCTTGCATGTGTTTGCCATTTCTACTTGTGCTCTCAGGACTCGAAACTGCAGGTGTCGAACCAAAACTGGCATTTGCAGTCCTGGTTAATCTTGTTGAGCATGTTTATTTGGCTGGCTCCAGATATGAATTTGCAGGATTACTGAGGTCAGAGGGTTGATGCAATTTTTGCCATTCACAAAGCCTTTGATGTTACAGTGACAAAGAGTCTCTCAGTGTTCATCCATCCATGTTTCCCGCAGATGGTGGTCCATTTCAGAAAGGCATTATGTAACTTCTTGACTAAATTTTGCAAATAATTTCTGAAAAATGTCTAGGTATTCCTTCCATATTGCTTTATAATCAAGTATATATATGTTTTAGGTTTGTTTATTATGTATGATAACATGTATTCATATACTGATTCTTAGATTTTATTCTCCTTAATTTTTTCATGATTTTATGTTTGCTGCCCATATTCAGAATGTCAATCTGATGTTTTTAATTAAATTAAAATACCTTGTATGTCTACATGTCTTTTTTACAAAATGGATTTTTAAAATCTAAAAAGAGTACTAATAACAATAATACCTACTAAAATCCAGTAAAGGAGGAGGTGAATGATGTGATTTTTTGTGTAGTTTGGCTTTATAACAGGGAGAGAGAAGGGAGTACTCACCTTTTCAGAAAGGTGTCAGTCGCTAAATAGGTGGTCAGGGGCAGCCGTACAGCAGCAAAAAGCTCCATTGCAGCCCCAGCTGTTCTTTCTTGGAACTCAGGGATTGTAAGTTCTGCACTTGGCTCTGTTTCAATTTATTCTGTGGCCATGAAGGTGTAGCTGCATTTTTCTGGGTCTCTTGTTTTATTTCCAGCTGTCTGCTTTTTGTATTTGAACTGTAAGCTTTAGCGGTAAAAGTGTGCATTTTCACTGGGTGTTTTCCCACATCTCCGATGCAGCAGACCAAGTATTTATTTAGCCATATTTGTGGCTAGACGTCACGACTCCTTAAAAAAGTGCAGGTTATATGTTTGGCTCAAACATGTCTGATTTTTTATTTCTGGATTTTACTCTGCAGTGAGAAAAAACACCATGAGTATTGTCTAGGAATTAGTTTTTGAGATTTGAATTTATTAAAAATTTGCTGCACATGTATAAAAAGTCATTCTGCTGGAGCCACAATATGCCTGGAAGTGTGAAAATTGGGCATCTTCCATTCTACCTATAGATATAGGATCTTGTTTCTTAGCGGCAGTACATTGTTACATCATTTGGAATATATTGTACAACTTCATGTTTGAGTGGGGAAACACCATCTGAAAGGATTCTGTTAGCTGGGCGTGTCTTAGAGGAGGCACTTGGAGTAGAGATGCTTAAATATAATGACTGCACAGGAACAAGACTGAAAGTAGTTTTCAATAGGGTAAAGCAAACAAGACTTTTAGAAGATGACTTTCAGAGGCTATCAAGGAAATGTTGTAAAAAACAACAATATGGCATACTCACACTTTATGTATTAAATGCTCTAATTTCATTGTGAGAAACGGCTATTCATAAGAAAAAAGTCTACAGTTTTATTTGTTGCTTTCTCTTACTTACTATGCATCGGTAATAGAAAATTTGGAAGAAGCAATAGGTGATGCTAATAAGGCTGTCCAGTTGGAGTCCCTGCAAACCCTGTAAGTAATTATGGTACGAACTGTATGTTCTACCATATAATTTCCATTAGTGCTTGAGTTTATTCATGTAGCTATTACTGATTTCCTAGAAATAGTCTGCTGCATTTGTTATAAGGGACTAGCTTTGACTAGCTTTTATATAGTGGGGCACTGTAATAAAAATAAGCCCATTTATATTAATGTAAAATGTTTTATTATGTAAGGTATTTTCAAGTGGGAAAAATGATAGAGAAATATTTGCAGATTTAAATTCTTGTATCTCAAATTTTCCATGGAAAACTTTTATGTATATATAAACATGACAATGTAGTGCAGATCTGTCAGAGTCCCCTTCAAACTACTGAGCTTGGGTACTGGGAAAAAAACATGAAAATCCAGGGTTTAAGATAGGGTCAGAAGATTGCTGTGTTTTTGCATCACCAGCCTATGCTGAGCTCTGAGTTACACAGCTTAACTTCTTCCAGCACTGGAGGTACCCGGAAGGATATGTGTACAAACTCATAAAATGGCTTGTGGTGGAGACGTACTTTGAGCGGCAGTCATATTCTTAGGACAAAAGGGAGCCTGCAGCCTTTAGAAAAAAAATAAAGGAAGACCAGGAAAAGATATATTGCTTCTTATGCTGTGTTTAAAAAAAGAAAACATGAGGTCATATTAGGCTTTAGTTTAAGCCCTTGTGTATTTTCTCTAGTCCACTGTTTATGCTGGAACTTTAAAGTGGACTTTAAATGCTTTTTGCTCTTGAGTTTTCATTTGACTTAATCTTCTCTTAATAGGACAAGGGGTAATGGCTTCAAGTTGTGCCAGAGTAAGTGCAGGTTAGATATTAGAAAATATTTGTTTACTGAAAGGGTTGTCAGATATTGGAATGTGCTGCCCAGGGAGGTGGTTGAGGCACCATCCCTGGAAGTATTCAAGAGAGAAGTTGACATGGTGCTCAGGGATATGGATTAGTGTTGGGTGGTGTGTTGGGTGTGGTGTGGGTTTTTTCTGTTTGTTTTTTTTTTTCATTGGTTGGACTAGATGATCTCAAGAGGTCAAGAGGTCCCTTCCAACCTATGTAATTCTGTGATTCTCATATTATGGAGTGCTTAAGTTAAAGCTCTGGTTTTGGATTATCTTCTAGTTACAATTCCACATCCTTCCTGCAGTAACTAGTACTGGTGGTTAAAAAACCCAAGCCTTACCAAACCAGAATGCTCTTCAGCACACACAGTCCTCCCGAGGGAGAAGATTCGGGAACAAACAACATGTGGCAGATGCTAGTCACGATTCTCTGTGTACTACTAGAAGGCATTCAGATACTACTGTGATAAATGTGGTATAAAAACACGCATAGAATACAACAAAGGACAGGCAATGTACAGCAACTGGTGAAGGGCTGGACTGAATTAGCTGACCGTTGACCATCACTACCTGCTTTCTGAACTCTGCCTGTAATCACTGTAAACTTCCAGTGTAATAAATGTTTTCCTATTACCACAGGCACTCCCTGAAAGCAGTTGTCCTTCAGAGGAGTGGTACCGGTGGAGCTTTTACAGTGAATATAGCCCTTTAGAGTGACCAAGGGAATGATTATTACAGTTTGAAATCAACGGGAAACTTACAGTGATTTCCCAGGATGTGAGGAGGCATTGAAATTTGATGTGATTAACCTCTCAAAAGTTGAGATAATATTGATGATGAAAGAATTTCAGCCCCAAAAGAACTGTCATTCTCATACTACCCTCCGCTATGTACACAATGTTTTCTAAAGTTAAAATTGTTTTAGAGCTGACTCAAAAGATACTTGCAAAAGTAGAGTGGATGAAATTGAGTCTGCCAAAGAACTGGGAGTGACTTGTTTCTCACAGCATAACTAAATATGGTATTTTGGTTTTAAGGATAAAAAGAAATTAGGGGTAGATAGAACATTATCATTAAAATTAACACTTTTAAAAATATGAAAAGTTATGGTTACTGAGTAGTGTGTGTGCACACATAATATTAATAATAGTAACAACAACAATAAAAAAACCTATGGCATCAGCAGAACAGTTGTAGACAGTGTTTCAGTTTACAGAGTAAAACATTTGGTCAGTAAAGTATCAAACCTGGGATAGTTTCAGCACCTACTGACACATCTGAGGATCAGTAAAAAAGTATGTTTTGAAATAAATGAGGATCCACCTTTATCGCAGGTGCACATGCGCGCACACACCCCCACCACCTTTTTTTATGTTTTAAGAGGGACTCATAAGTCTTTCCAACTAGGTTTGTATTAGATGCAAATTACTCAGGATGAGGCAATATTATAACATCATAAAGGTTTCTGCAGGTGAGAAATTCAAGTTGCACCTATATGAAACACAGTAAATGAAAATTTGGAAAGTCCCTGAGGAAAACTTCAAGCTAGTTTACTGAAGATTACACTTCTATTACTACATGAATAATTGATTTTTGGACTAGTTCTGACAAGCAGATCTTAGAAGATGGATCGTGGCATTCAATAGCACGTAAATCTTTTCCATCCAAATTTATTTTTATGAGATTGTTAATATCTACACTGGGCAGATAAAGCATCAGTTTCTATATTACTAACACAGCCAATGATGACAAAGTATCTGAAATTTAATTATTCACTTTCTAAAGCTTAAGGAATGAAGTCACCTTGCTGGCTGGGAACTGAAGATATGATTTCAAAGAGTCTTGCCAAGCAAACTGGATGATTAGACTTCAAGCTGTGAAGAGGCAACACTGAAGAATACGCTTAAACACAAAAATAATTTCACAGAATTCAGTTTGACTTAAAATTAATTATATGCTCCCTGGAACAAATGTTTTAACTCTAATCTTTTGCAATTGGACTTCAGCACATATATCTGAAGTGTTTCAAGTTCATTTGCTAGATAGCTTGCAATTTTCATATGTTGTTGATTATAGTACAGGATTGTGTTGCAAGTGCTCTGGTAATTAATGTGCAATTAGTAAATAGACACTTTACTTCTAATGCTCTAGAAAAGCACAGAAAATTTGCAGAGAATCCTATGTTATTTTGCAGAACAGATGTAGCATAGTGAGCATGTATTCTGCCTTCCAAAAATGCCTTTCTGATATGCCCTGTCCCTGGTCTGGAGGCAAAAGATGTGGAAATGTAAGGTCATTTACATGATGTAAATGTAAAGGTAACATCTAAGTCAAATGTAAGGTCAGCCTAAGGCACCCACAGATAGTTATTTGATGAGACTCAAAGTGCCAGGACAGTTTGAAGACCCCTTGATTAAGGGTGTAATATTTGCTCAGGCAACTACCTGGTTTTCACAGGCCAAGTGATTTTTAATCACTAGTGACATCACGTATATTAAAAAGGAACAGGTGGGCACCTATTTCTTGCTATAAATCCCTCAAGGAATCAGGACTGATGGGTTTTTGGGATCTGGTATCTATAGCTTCTCCACACACTCAAGCTTATAGAAGGAATCATCGCTATGGTATTATGCATTTAATTCCATGCTGCTGATAATTTAGTTAAAATTTCAGGTTTTTTTTCCCATCAACAGGCCTTTCAATTGCACGAGAAAAGTCACCACTTCTTTGAGGTGGCAGACTTCTCTTCTCTTAAAATGGCCTATTTCTATAATAAGTGAGAACTCATGTGATTGTCTAGAGAAGTAAAAAGCTTATCTGAAATGACTGGTCAGAACAAGCTTTGATCTATTATGGTGCTACTTTTTGACAGTAAGAGCCCCTGGTTATTCCATTTTTTTCCGCAGTGGCCATGGGATTGTCACAGTAGAATCACCTACAGGATTTCATTTCTCCTTGGGTCTGTATGGAGATATCTCTTTCACATGCAGAACTTTATAGCACCACTTTTCTCCAGTGCAGAAACTGGATAATCAAGGGATAAAAATACACACGTGAGGAGACAGAGAGATATGGCTTGGGTGCTACACACTATTTCCAAATGTTTTTGAAAAATATAATTTCACATTTTGCTTATACAGATCTTCCTTTATGATGGGAATTTCCCCTATAAAAAATACTAAGAGGCAAATTGAGAAAAAATGCTGGTGTTTTACTGGAGTCAGAAGGAATTATACTAACTGAGCAGACCTCTAACAAAATCCAAAAATATACAGACTCACGTGCCATATTGTTTTTTTTTCGATAAATGTTAGCTCTCAAAAAAGAATGGTCTGCATGCCAGCTCCCTTGTGATAGTGTCTTTTGAATTAGATGAGAGGAGTAAAACAGTAAAATTATAGCAAGATACAGCAATATTGATATAGCAAGAATATTGGGCAAGTTGACACTGGGAAAGACAAACCTATTGACATTTTAGTGAAACAGGTTATCTAAAATCTCTTCTGAGAGCAGGGGGGTATTGCTGATGAAGTGAATCCTGGGTAGAAACCCAACTCTATACGATTGTCATCATCTCAAGAGAAAACAGACATTTTATTGATCACCACTGAGCTGACATGTAGTAACTTCTCACAATTTCTTCTCTCCATGGAAAAGATTAGTCTCACCTCTGAATTTAGTAGCATCCTCTAACTAACTTTAGTTTTATGCCAGTATATTTTGCCAAAGCTTTCAGAAAAGTACCAGTCCCATTCAATCTTACTGGAGTCCAAAAACGTGAAAATACATACTGTAGTCAGGAACTAAATTTAAAACTCTTTGATGTCATATAAAGTATATTGGTTTTAATTATAAAAGCTTTCATTAGAATTTACCACCTGTGAGCCAATGTGATGAACTTTTCAAATGTTATTGTAGTGTTCATTGAGATGTTCATTGCCTTCATCTTTTAGTTCTGCTTCTAAAGAATTTGACCCATTGCATGAGTGCATTGTGATTAGAAGTGCCTACAAAAAAAAAGGATGGGAAAAACTAAGTTGCTGGTCAGCTAATAGCCTGCTGTGTTTTCCATGTGGCTGTGCTCTGCATTTCAGTAATCCTAGTTAGATCATTAGATAAACAAATGTAGTGAGTGGTGAAATAAGGCTGTGAGCATCTTCAGCTCTTGCACAGGTCAGAACTGGGCTTTCAGTTTTTGAGACACTAAGTCTTGATTCGGGGATGGGTATTTGTAGCTGGCTAGCTGGGTAAAATCTGTTATTTCTTTGAGAACAGGCACACTCTTTGACTAAAAGCTGCTTAATTGGTATCTTTAAATGAAAGTTCAGTAAAAGAATGATTATTAATACTCCTGCGCCTTCTCTGGCATTTCAAACAACTATAAATGGGCTGCATAAATGGAACAATGCATAATTCTGATCTCCTATAGGAATAATGTTATGAAAAAAGCCCGACCAGGCTGTTACACTAGCAAGGATTTAAGAATCGGTTACTCTTTTGCTTATGAAGGAGTGATAAAAAGCCACTTTATAAAGCTAGATTAAAATACTGTCCTTTTGTGTCCTGAGAACAGTCTTGGAAGCTGTTTGTTTAAGCTGATTGGTCTCTTCATGCTTTTCACAACTAAGAGTTTCTGTTCAGAAAACAGAATGTTTACAATAAAATTGCATTGTGCTGGCCCTAAATGTAATCATATGTCACTGACACTGCAATAGTAGCACGTGTTTATTGAGACCAGAATTAGGTAAATCCAGTTGGGTTTTTTTGTTTGTTTGTTTTTGGTTTTGTTTTGTTTTGTTGCTGGTTTTGTTTGTTTGTTTGTTTAATTGTTTTTCTAAATAGATAGCCACACTGATGTTGAATTACTATGTCTTATTTTATATATATTTGACAGTGCTTTTACATAAGTAAAATTACTTTTTAGTAAAATGGTCACTTGGTGGAGACAGATGCTGTTTTGTCCTGAGGGGAAGCTCTGTACCTCAGCTGTTGCCCCTTATTGTTGAGAATTGTTTCCAAGTCTCAGTTTTGATCATCTGAGAAATATGTTGCAACAGTTCCTTATATATAAACATAATTTGCAGAGGTAACGTATATGAATTTAACTTCTCAATATGACAATTTTAATACAAGAATATTCTATCTAGAAACTATGGCAAGATGGTGAACAATTAAAATAAAGCTAAGTTAGGAGTGAGTGTTCCGTGGTTATAATGTTGATCCAAATAAGTACACCTGTTTCCCTATATTTGGGAAGAGCTTAGAAATAATGGTCTTCTGAAAACACAGCAATATATGTATAATTTCTGGGGTCAATAAAACCATCATTAAAATACAGTTCACACAGTATTTTGCAAAACATCCTACAGTAAATATCAAAGCCTGAAATTCTTCTCTTTCACAATTTAGCTATACTAGGATGTGAATCACCTCTATTACTCTGGTGTTGATCTTGTGGTTTACCATTAGATTCTTTCAATAGTTGTGGCACAAATATGTTTTGTTCCATTAATAAAATGTATTCTGCAACTAGGAAATAAAAAGTCTAGGCTACAGATCATTATTCTTGGATGTTGTGGTGAATATTTCTTGACATAGTACCTCCAACAGCGTTGTCTTTATTATTGAATTTTAACTTAGAGATAACACATCTTTACTTGGTGTTGTCTCCAGTGAGTGCTGGGTCTTTACACACTTGCAGAAGGATCTTCTAGTCCCTTTGCATTCAAGGCTTGGTTGCCCAAATCCCTTTTGTATCTTGCTTGTAATCTTCCTGTTAGAAGGTCAAGCCTCAGACAGATTGATTGACTGTTGTCTGGCATTGCCTAGCTGTGGAAGCAAATGAAATTAAGTATTTTCATTCCTCTACCTTGGTTTACAAAGTCTCAGTCCATCAGGATGGCTGCTGGAGTAAGCCTAGAGGCATTGTGACCTGGGAGGCAGTTACGTAGGTGGCACGTAAGATCTCTTATGATTTAATAACAGGCAGCAAAGCAACTGAATTCTGTCTAAATGGCTAATTCAATCTAAATCCATTAGTCAGCTCAGCCTGCTTCTTGCTCAGTGTACATTGACATCAGTGCAAACCTCATCAGTCCCCATGGCCTTAAAAAGGAAACTTAATTTTGTGGCCTTGAGGTGAGGTTACTCATACTGAGAGGGAGTATCTCAGTGGTGATTTCTAAAGAGGACACTCACGCACTTTTCCATTTAATAGCCATGGGAATCAAGGACCCAACCCTGACCCTGGGATTCTCCCTTCATTTTCAGCTATAATAAAAATTAATTCTACTCATTGGCCTCAGCTGCTTCATTTTTAAAAGCACGGGATTAAGATAGACACACCAGGGAAAAATATGCAGTGCCACATTAAACAAATAGCACATCAAAGGCTTTTTCATTAACATTCAGTTTCAGGGCCAATGCACATTGTCAGACAAGATGTATTTGTGATCATCAGGGTATCACTTCAGTGATTGTGTTGTAGCTACTTCAGATGCATTTTTAGTTGCAGCTGGAGAATTACCCAGTGATAGGCCTTTCAGAATCTAGTGATTTAGTTATTGAAATAAGTGGGGAAAAATATTTACAGGGGCCTTGTCATCTCTTCTGACACTTAATTTGAATCAGTTCATGATGTTCTCTGTACCTTGAGGTTTTTGGCATACTCTCAAAATTTTATAGGTTCTATATTGAAAATGACTAACTGTGGTAATGTTGCTGTCAGCCATAGCTGAAGATTTGGTAGGTTTGGCTCCTGGGTAGGTTGGAATAAGCAACTGTGGATGTGCCACTGAGCTTTGGCACTAATTAGATAATTGCTAAAAGTTATCAGTAGTGAAACAGTCAAAAATATTGGTATTGAAATTATAATCTCTGACAATAATGCTGTCATTTGAGGCATTTGCAAAATTACAAATCATACAGTGATACTGTGTGGATCCACTGTGTGCTCATATGTGGCAGCTGAAAAATAGATACTTTTTTATTTTCAGTCAAGGAAACACTGTCGTATGGTAACTCTATGGCAGATTCTGTGGAATAGGAATAGGACCCTCTCCATGCAACAAACAGATCTTGTGCAATTGGGCCTGAATACCTCATACTTCCAAGTTATTGTACTGGCCATGAAAGCCTGGCTTTGATAATACTCTCAGAGTTGGTATAGGAAAGACATGCTATGAACTCAGCTACAAAAGCAGTGCTGACAGGTTTCTGATACTCCTCTCAGACTGCAAAAGCATGGTGTCTTCTAATTTAAGTGTCTAAAGTAATTTTCTTTGTGAAAAACTATTAAACAATATTGTGCTGTTGTAAAATTTGCTGTTCTGTTGCAGTAACTTTTCAATAAGGAGCACTTAAAGAAAGAATTCGTAGGCCAAAATATACAGCTACTTTAGAGAAAGTAAAAGAAAATTAGATAGGCAAACAGCACCAGAAAGCAATGCCAAAATGTATGGGTTACTGCTGCTTGTGCATTTCCATACTTTCAAGTTGTTGGACATTTAATTGGGACCTTTTGTTTTAATTACCTGATTTTGTCTTTATTAATTTATTTAACCATCAGATTCCTACTTTGTAATCTTTATACTACCAATACTAATCTAGCTATGGGTTAATAATGTTTTACATTTAAGAATTAAGAATAATTAATGACATCTTCTGTTTATTCAACTTAACCTTTGTATAAAAAAGCGGATATAGACATTTCCTTTTGGGGGGCGATCCTGTAAGCAGAGATTAATTAAAGTGAATGTTCAGGAAAAAAGAATTGTAACATTTGGCATAAACAGATGAAATTACTTGAAGCATAGAAACATCTACAGGTTCATACTTCATATCTTGACCTTGTTTCACATTGAATAAGTTAATTTATCAATTAAGTTTTAGGCAAATACTGCTTCGTTTTAAGACTGTGAACATCTGTGATGTGCAAGAACTGCTTCTAATGAAGTCAGTAATATATTGCAACATTGCCATACTTTGCAGCAGTACCTCAAAGACTGCCTACAGGAAAGTTAATGAGATATAGGCTATGCAAGTATATTTTAGAGACTTATATCATAGGCCTGTGGCTTATCAGTCAGAGAATGCCTGAGAAAACGTTTTATCATAGCAGCCTAATAAAGAGGGTGAGATAGGCAGAACACTGGCTTCTTTTTTCAATCAGTACTTATTAATACCTTTTTGAAGTAAGAAGGAAGTGCAAAAAGAACAAACCTATACGCTCAAAGGCTTATCTATGAATGAATATAAAATCGAAATATTTATTAATACCAAGTAAGAATGATTTTAATTTACTTACAGGAGCACTGTTTCAAAGAAGAAAGACTAAATTCTTTTTAAAGAATGGATTGAGATGTAGAAAAGGAATCATACTGTTTAGGAAAACTTGCCTAAATGGCAAGGTACTGAATCTTCACAATAACAAGAAATGTTTTCAATGTCTTTTCTTTTTTTCTCCAACACCTGTTCTTGGTAAGTATACCTCATACAATTTTGGAAACCAGCTTCTTGGCTGGACATGCAACAGCTTGCTGGAAAAATGGTCATTTTTTGTTGTTTACTGTTGGCTGGACAGTTGTTTATTCCACAGTCATTCTTTTGCAAGGATTATTAAAGTGTTTATTTTAGTGCAATATATTCCATATTTTGCCTTTGTCTGCCTAGAATCAGTTTTGAATTGTTTAGAATACTATGAAATGTGTGATATTTTTTGACAACTCATGTCTACTCATTTCCTACCTATAGTATTTCTGAAAATACAGAGTGTAGTCTCATTCCATGTTTACTAATTGCTGTCTATAATCCTTCATTATAGGTTACATTGGCATTATATAATGTATAGTGACAAAAAGAAAAAAAATAAGGTGGAAACATTTGTCTTATTGCCTGCCTTCCCAAAATACATATAAATACATATCTAAAGGATGTCCTGAAAATGGTGAAAATTTTGTGGTCACTGGAAGTTCACTTGCTTTCCAGTTCAGTCAGAATTTAGGTGATCAGAATACAGATTCATGTTACTTAACACAGATAATTCAGTTAGTATTTAGCAGATGCTTCAACCCCACAAGGAAACATTTATTTATTACTGCAATTACCTTTAGAAAATAAGACGATTTTGTTGAATAGGTTACTTGCTTGCTATGATAATGTCCATGAAGAATGTGATTTTATTTTTAGTTAATGTAGTTGGTGAGTGGAACAAATTGTAATGTGAATGTAGTTATGTTGCGAAGGTGTATTACCAGTGTGGTTTATTGCCATTCCATCTGGAGGGAAAAATCTATAACAAGATTAGCATCTTATGTGAATTTTCTTTACTTAAACTGTAATGGGGATTTAGTAATTTAACAACAGAGTTATAATGATACTTTTTTGTTCTTGTTTAGAGAAGACCTTCAACAAGAATGATATTTTTATTAACAGTGTTTCTTATAATATGTATCACTGTAATTACTTATGGCCAATAGTGCAATAAAATTATTTTGTCCTACAAATACAATGTCTTTAGGAACTGTTACAACTTCTCATCCCTATGACAATCCTGTCTTTCCATTGTCTTCATTGAAACATAGCAATATTTTGAAGGATATTAATTCCTAAAACTCTGCAACCTGCTTTGGGGACCTGTGATACATTTCTTATACAGTCCTCAACATACCGTCTCTGCAAAATTCCTGGCCTATGCTTATCCAGACCATAAGGGCTATGTCTATATTACTAAATAAAATATGCTTGAACTTTTTTTCTGACTAAAAGTAAGTGTCACATTATGACTTACATTCATGTGGCCAACCTTTCTCTTGTCTATGTTAAATGTTGTGGCCATGTCATACTGTCTGTTGGCAGTAAGTGCCCAGCCTGTGCTGTCCTAGCAATATAGCATAGCGTTGAAGAGCAGTAGCGGACACAGCAAAGCCACAGTAAAGGAGCACGCTAAGAGTTAAACACATTAAACAATATAAAGAACTGCAGGAGAATGCTTGAGACAGTCCTGACCTTGTATAGTTCTCCAACAGAGTCTGAGCTTTTGAGACTTTCTGTTAGTCAGAGGGTGCTGCTGTGGATTAAATTTATGCCTGTGCCCCAAATTCACCATAAGATACTAATTACAAATAACTAATTATAAATATGGACTTGATCAGACACTTTTTTCCTATTTCTTTCAATGTTGCTATTACTTAAAATAATGAAATGTTCCTCACTGAATAATAACTCTGACTTTTACTAAATCATTTGGTCATTTGCTTTTCTTCTGTTGAGGCAGCAGAGTTAGTTCCTACGGCTAGTTCCCTGGCCAAGGCTTCAGGGTGCATGGCTTACAAAGAAAGATGCAAAAGTTGTTTAAATATTCCTTCCAAAAAAACCCCCAAACCAATTCACAATCCTTTCCTCACCTGCCTGCTCCTTTATAGGTCCTTTTGAAGTAGATAAACTAGTAGATGAAGCCAAAAGCAAAAGTTGATGTGAATGCCTTACAATTCGTAACACCTGATAGAATAAAATTTAGAGGAGCAAGCTGGACTGATTTTGAAAAGCTTGGGCTTTTTGTTTTTTTGGCCATGAAACAGAACCAGATATGATAAAAATAGGAACTTAAGACTGGAAGGAGGTATTTTGGGTCATTGAATCAAGATCCTTGTGATTGCATGTATCCATGTCACATGATCTTTTTATTTGTCTTAATATTTTAGAAGGTCTCAAAATATAGATTTATTTATTTATTTATTTAAAGAATAGCCTCCTTTCTTTGAAGGTAAAACTCCATTATTATTTTTTTTACAGAACACCCCCTTGCTGTTTTAAATTCAGATATTTCTACTGTGTGTAGCCAGACTTCATTTCTGTTGCAACTAGGTTGTGCACCGTACTTGTAGGCCTGTTGCGTAAGTTACCTTCTCTCTGTGATTCTGGAGGAATCAATTTGTTCAGGCATCTTTTACCACACGCAAAGAGCACTTTGCATACAGAACATATCCAAGTCAAATGCAGAACCCAGTTTCTTATTAGCTAACATACACACAAATATTAACAAGCTCCTCAGTTAAGCATTACTATGCTCCCCACCCCAATAAGACACCTGAAGAGCATTTGTTGGTTGGGGCAGTAGCAGTCAGGTGGGGGAGGGTTGGTTGACTTCTGTTCCTCCTTGGAGCAGATCTTGTTGGTGCTGAATTGTCATCCTCTGATTCCCTCTTTTTTTTCCCCTGAAAGTTTTTATCCTTTATATGTTGTTTTCCTTTTTCCTCAAAACTCCTAAGGATTCGTATCTCAGTAAATCTCTATTTGCAACTTTACCTTTCTGATCTTGCCGGGCTTTACTCTACAGATCCTCTCGTTGCTCATTCTCATGCTACAATCTGCTTAGCAGTCACACAACGGGCTGCATCAGAGCTGGGCCTTGGATTTTTGGTCATGGGCAGCTCTGGTGGTGGGGGGAAGCCTTCAGGAGTGGCTGGGGAGAGGTAGACTTGCAACAGTGTCAATATAAAATACCATTTTATTTATAGTAATTAACATTTTTCATGCACATCAGTGTGTTTATCTTCTGAACTCTGTCATTAAAGTTGTTTATGTACAGGCTGTTCTGAACGCATTAGAAACTTTATTACGTACTTTTTAAAGAAACTTGTTTCTGATCTTTTATCCACTAAAATATTGAAATGGTTTCATTTTTTGAGAGTCTGTTTTCCTTCAATGCAGCATTACAGAAAGAGCATACAGCTGAGCCACTTCCACAGTAAAAAATGTGGCCTTTTAGGTGTGGTGCTCTGACTAGATATCCAAAAAAACCTGCCTATTTAAAGGAGGATATCAGATGTAGAGACAATGAAGAAACTGGATGCGACATTAGAAGGTAATAATATATCTGTTCTTATTGACTGAAAATCTATCCCAAAAGCCTATTTCTCTTCCTCTAGAATTTTCTGTTTTCTTATTTTTATTGAGAAGCATTTCTGTGGAAAAGGTTTTCTGGAACATAAAGCAGAGTTCCACTTAGTCCCTACCCAAAATGTGGCCTGTGTTGGTTTATGTTTGTTTTTTTTTTTGTTGTTGTTTCTTTTTCTCCATTATTGTTGTTTTGTTTTGTTGAGCTTTTTTCTTGACAATATTGAAAGAATGGACTGGTAAGGAATGAAAGGCTTAGAGTGGTGGAGTTTGAAGGACAGGTAGGTATATTAAATTGTAGATTACATTTGCTGATTAATCTATAAAATAATACATGCAAAACTTGGCAAATAAAATAACTGTAGGTAAATGACCAAGTTACGATTTTCTAAATCTAGGCAGAGATTTTTATTTTCTTGCTAGAAAGACCTAAATTAATGCTTTTCAGCAATACTTGCCAGTGATACATGGGAGAAAGGGTAAAGGTTATTCTTATTAAGTTGAATTGATGAGAGATTTTACTTTATTTTATTACTTGAACATGTCAAATTGACTAAATTGGATGGAAATAGTTAAATAATTAAAGAATAGTAACACTTTAGCTAGAGGTTCAAGGAAGAAGTATAACTGTGGGATAGATTCAACACAGATCTTTAATATTTTTTTTATATATATAGACTGTATTTGCATGTGTAGGTCAAACAGTGAAACAACACAAGGAAAAAATTTAAAATGAATTGAACTGCAAATGTAAACCTATTTCTGGTTGTCGTTTCTCTGTAATTTGTTTTATTTATTTAGTGTGTATCTTAACACTAATGTGGAAGTAAAATGAAAATTTTGTTTTCATGAGACTAAAAGTGTGTCATGAAAATTTACTATTGCAAAGCAGGGAACAGTGGTGTTGGCATAAGCAATTTTACATGATTCCCTTCCCAATGCTTCCTCCACATTTTGCCATCATGAAATATGAAAGGAAGTAGAACTATGGGCCCTTCTAATCCATGGTGATCTCCTCAGACCACAAGAGAGACATGTTGATATTAGGGACTGTTGCTGGGAACCCAGACATATTTCAAGATACCTTCAATGTGCTTGTGTTGGCACTGAGTCTGTGCAGCCACACCAAACCCAAGCTCATGGTAAAGGCAAGTGGCCTTCAGAACTGTAGATGCAACCCTGGTGTGCCCAGTGTTTCTGTACTTAGAGCTCAATGAGGCTGAGTACAAAAGTAAATACAAATGAGATCTACTTAACACAAAAAATGGTAATAAGCAAAGATGGTAACAGCAACTAAAGATGGTAATAGCAGTAGAAGTGTCACCGCAGGGATAAAGTACCAGTTATCCTGCATGTAAATTATTTCCAGATATGTGAAATAAAAGATGATTAGTTAAATTGTTGTGGTCAGTATGCATGCACGCACATATATACATATGCAGGGACAAAACTGTGTTGCTTCATCACTAAGCAAAAAGCCCCACTCCCGCAGAAAGACAACTTTAAAAATTCGTAAGCCAGAGAACTGATGGAAAACCACTGATCCTTGTGCCACAGTCAGCAGTGACAGATTTTGGTTGTTGCCAGCAATTGTTAGCTATGTGCTTTTTAAAAATACTTTTGATATCAGAAAATTGAAAGGGCTTCTTGATTTTAAGCTTATTAATTGTCTTCCATACCTCTTCCAGTCAAAGAAAGGAAACCAAACCAGGATAGTCCTGCAACTTATTAACACTAGTGGAAAAGTTGGTAGCTAGTTACAGTATCCTTTGTATGAAATATGTCCTGTGCATCTTTACTGTGTATTCCAATTTATTATTTTTTGTATTTACAAAATGGCTAAAAGTAAAACCACTTTCTTCGTTATATCTTCAACCCGTCTTTTTCAGCAGAGGGACTGCAGAGTTCAGCAGCTGCATTTGCCAATACTGCCTGGTTATTGCAGACCTTAACATTGCCAATTATTAGGAGCACACGTACCTAACACACCGCAGGGGAAATGAAGCACCTTAGAAATTACTTCAAAGAAGCTGCACAGATGAGTGGTGAAACGCAGAGAAGAGAAATCAGGTCTGAATTCCATTTCTCACGGGTGCTTGCCTCCAGTTGGGCTTCTTAGATCTCGGCTTTCTCTCTGCTGAAGTAGCTTCATTTTAGTGTAGCTGAAAAAGCTGAAAGGTTGCTCCACAGATGGTACTGGTTTAATTACAATTTCCAAGGATACACATGTGTAAGACTACATGCTGGCTTTTGGTTCGTCACATGGAGTCACAGAAATATGTGTTGGAATAGATCTTCGTAAGTCAGCTAGTCCAGCTTCCCACTTGTAGCAAGGCTGCTGCTGGATCTAAGTTGTGTCAGCTGTGACTCACCTAGCTGGGTCTTGAAAATCGCAAGTTTCCATGGCCTTTCTGGGTAACCTGTTCCAAGGTTCACTGTCTTCCTGGTGAGTAAGATTTTCCTAGTGCCCAGTATAAAATTCGACTTGAGGCCATTGTCTGAAAAGTTTTGTAACTCCCTTTCAGTTGGTTCTTGTAGGCTGCAGTTAATTTGTCTCAGCCTTTATCTCCTCCCTGTCCTAGCTAAACAAGACTCTGAAGCTTTCTTTGTAGGTGACGTATCCTCTGCCTCAAGAGCCCTCTCCTGTACTTTCTCCAGTTATCTTAAATTTCTACTCAAACCACATGGCACAAAGCGAGATACACTATTCCAAGTGTGCCTCACCAATGCCAAGTAGAAAGAGATGTAGTCACTACCTGCCTTTTGCTGGCTGTAAACCTCCTAATGTGTGTGTTTGCTTTAAGTGAGGGCACTTTATTGGCTTATATGTAACTTGAGACCCACCACGATGAGCCCAGAAGCTTTTCAGCAGCATTGCTTTTCAGCCAGTTTGTTCCCAGTCTGTCACAATGTGTCTGAATTTTCTGCCCCAAGTGCTGAACTTTGCACTTTTTTGCACATGGAGCTTCACAAAGTTTCTGATGCTTCGATTCCCAATATCTTGTCAAACTGAAAGTGGTGTTTTTCAGAAGAGAATTTTTCATTCAATATCTACAATGCTATAGAAATACCTGGTGCGGTATTTGCAAAATTTGAAGTACTTTAGTGGCAAATAACTTTTTGTTTGGTAATACTTATTACCATCTCTGCAAGAATTTACCACTTTGTTGTAATTGTTTTATTGCTGCTAGTCAGGTTTCATTTGCAGGAATGGTAGGAATGAACAAGACTTATGCCTTAACTGTAATCTTTTTCTCTCTAACCTTGGGGACGTTTTCAGGTTTGAATTGGCCCATGGTCTAATTTCATAGCAGGTACAATGGATCCTAAAAGAAAATTTGAAGAGAGCTGAATTGACTCAAGATGTCCCGGAGTGAGACCTAGAATTGTTCATGGTGACATATGTTTGCAGATCTCTGAAGAGATTCTATATAAATCAAGAACATCTACATTCAGATTTACAAATTAAATCTCTGCTCATTTCACGTGGGGTCAACAACTTGTGGAGAAGGAAGGGGAAGAATATTAACCTTATCCCTTTTTTAGAAATGTACCAATGTTGATTGAATTATACCTTTATTGCGTTCAAATGCTGTTTACCCGCTGGTAGGGTAGCACGTCTAAGACTTTGCCTATTGCTCTTTCACAGCATGGTTACAGCTTTATAACGAAATCACAATCTCATAGAGGCAAAAGCACAGCTGTTTAAGCCCATAAAATAAGTGGTTTACAAGAAAAAGCATAATCAGTAGTATCAAGTATTTGTCAATTATATTAGCAACAGAAAAATAGAAAACGATGCCTATTTGACAAAAGACTTTTTAAAGATGTTATATTTGCATAATGCTTGTCTTTTCATACTATAGAAAACAACTAGACATCATAAAAGAGATATATCCATTATTCATGAATATAAATAATCTCACTTGCATGTAGAAAATAAGACTGAACTAGATTTTATATTGTTATAGTGGTTTTGGATTGTTTGGTATGTTTGTTTTTTTTTTTTTTAAAGTACATGCAATTATTGTTTGTTGTTTTTTAACTAATCCCATTTCTTCAGCAGCTGATTCATGGTATGATCCTGCAGTTAGTAAATTAAATATTTTCTTATTAACTTCACTATAATTGACACCTTATATGGCTCAGAGTGCAGAGAGTAAACAACTCAGGCAGAATCATCCCATCACATCTGTGGGGCTGATTAGATGTAACCATCAGTCATGACAATTTAGGTTTGCTATGGCACGTGTGACTTCTCCAGATGCCCCTATACTAAAGTATGGAAATTGACCGAGACTCCTTACCAGATCTATGTTGGCTTCAAATGTAATCTAGAAGAAGAGCAGCATTTTTCTATTGCACCATCTTGTTTTTTAGGCAAAAACTGTCTCAGCACAGAACTAGTGACTAAATATCATGACAGATCAATGGAAGGGCCATAAAGCAGACTAGTCCACATCCATTTACCTAAATAACATACGGAACAACTGTAATACAAAAAATCACACCTGATATTAGGTTAGCTCAAAACCCTCGGATCTCTGTGTTTTTTCGGCTCTCCTGAGTATGTTCCAGGTACTCTTTCTGTGGGCTTTATAGCCATTTCTTGAATGTAAACTCTTCTCTCTTTCCAGTGGAAAAATTGCAAGGAATCTACTCTCTTGTTCAGTGTGAGAGCTCTGTGTCTGTGACGTGCAGCACTGAAATGCAGATGAGATTCTGTTGCATCGGTTCTAAAGCTCCATCGTCTCCCTCCTGCAGCCGCCCTAGGGAGATGTTAGAACATCTCTCACTCTCTATATTCAGACTTTTTCTTTCCAGCTCTTAAAGCACAGTCTCAACTTAAACAAGCTCCCTTTGTATTTCTGACTCTGCATCTTTATAGTTTTTAAACATAATGGTGTCTTTTGTAGATAGTGGTTTATCTAGTGGTAGTATACTGTAGCTGTGGTAGCCCGAGGATGTAAGAAAATGGAGGTTTATAGGTATAAATAACATCTTTTAATTATTTTATTGGTTGAAATATTTCATAGAAGAATGAAGGCTTCTCTGACATTGGTCTGAGGCAAAATGAGGGAAGCTGATACAAGATTAATATATAGCTAAAGGAGGAAAATATAACAAGGATTGATATAACTTTATGTGGAAAAATTACATTGTTAGTTGCAAAACAGATTCTTCCTCAACAATTTAATATTTTCATATTTTCCCAAAGATATTCCTTAATCTTTACTTTCACTATTAATTAACTTTCTCATTTTTCTCTGATTTAGCTCTGTTTGAGCTAGGAAAAGGCTGAATTCCTACCCAGTGATGTGATCAGGGATCTTTAACAAAACCTGGACAGGGCAGAACCCTTTGGAGCTCACTTTGGCTTTGTGGTCTATTACAAAAGGATTATAGGTTGAGATTTTTATATTTAAAACTGCTTAAACTTATTTCTTGCTGTGGTAGGTACTATTATGAGACAACTAACAGATCTAATTATGCGGACTAGAGCCCATTCCATTGTAACTCATATTAGTGAAATTACAGAAGGAGTCCAAGTTAATTTTAAAATTAGTTTTGCAGATCTCCAAACCTGAACAAGGGTTTCATAGCTGCTGTCTGCTGATCTTGTAATCCATGCAGGAGCTCACTTGAATATGAAAGTATGGTGATTCGAGTTGTGTTGTCAATACGGGTTCCATGACTAGAGCAGCTTCCCATTGTGATTCTGTGGAGCATCACATACTGCAGGAGGAACAGAACTGTTTCAACAGGAGGCAGAATTTATCTCAGATTTCTCGTGGTTGCTGCAAGCCAAAGAGAACATGATGACAAGCACATGAGGTATGTTAAATTGGAATGGGAAGCCTTGTAGATGATGTTTATTAAAATATGCGACATATTATTTCTTGCATTTTTAAAAACAAGTGGGCAGGAGCATTCAATTTTCTTATCCGTCTATAATATTTTTACTTGTCTCTGTATTATACTCTTTTGGTTGTCTTTTCATGCAGATGTCTTTCCCTGCTTTGTTTTCTAATTACTCTCCTGACTGTCTTTGCGTTTCTGTTTTCTCTGTGTGTTGTTTCACTCAGTGCATCCAGAATAGCGGTATAGGACACCTCAGTAATTTATAAAAAATGTTGAAATATGTTCATATTTCCTCTCAGCATCTTTACTGTTTCTAGCACTGCTAGCTCTGTTATCTCTCACGGCACATTGAACTGTGGTTTTAATCTCAAGACTCGTTCTTTGGTGAGCGGTACAGCTAGTTTGGAACTCAACGTGTTGTTCCTTTTTGCATGGGCTACCTTGCCTTTGCCAAGGTATGATGTTGTCTGCTGGATGTGCAGACTTACTCTGACCTACTCTCTCGGTTACCTAACTTCAAGTTTGAGGAAGCTACTGTGAGCTTGCACCCTTTCAGCATACATACACCTTGTATTTCAGGTTTGCTGATGTATTTCAACTTAAATCAATGGCTGTAGGAATAGGAATGTTTGCATTATTATTAAAAAATTTGTTTCTTTAATGTTAAAGGAGGAGTTGGTTGAACTCCTTTAAATTTATTGGTTTTTGGTGGCTTTCCAAGCTATTTTTCAAAGTACGTGTTTAAAGGTTAATAGTCTTAACTCTTAAGAAGCATCATCCTCTAACAGGAAGTCTTTGTTATTTTACCATAGAATATGCTTCCCGTGGCTCAGGGTTAGGTAATACTCTGTTAATGTCATCAAGTCCACGTGTTCATTTAGATCCATTTTGTTCCACAAAGAGGAGAATGTGTTGACATGTGTATGGTGCAGAGCCAGCAGTGAGCTAAAGTTAGAGGATCATGCAGCTTTTTCTGAGAACCAGTTCTGGGATTATTGGCATGGATTATCTGGTGAAAATTTTATAACACTGTGGAATTGCAGGATTATAAATGATTACATCTTTCTGTTTATCCTAGTCATTACCAGTAAAATAAAACAAGTTTCCTGCAGTATATGTATCAGTTTTAGTTCTGGACTGAGATTAATTTATGCTTAGTCACATACCAGATTGAAATGCAGTTTAATGAGCCTAATTCCTTCCAAATTTGAGGATTTAACTTCTGACACATTCAGACTTTTGCAAAAGCAACAGTCTGAATTTTGTGGCCTGTAGTTGCATGTTGGACTGAAGTAGTGTGGGGTATCAAAAGTTCCTCTCAAGTTCCTCAGTACTGTGCAGAATTGGAATTGCAAGCATGTGCCCCTGTGTGGGGAGACCAGCTTCCTTGATTTAAGATATAGCTACTTATCAAATAATTGAAGGAGGATTGCTGTGCTTGGTGGAACCTTGTGCCTTGCTTTTGTTGTGTTTAGCAGAGGTCTGGCTGGCCGGTGTAGCTGCTTTTGCCTCCACGTAAAAGTTCAGGCAGTCCCACTCTCCAGGGCAGTCTGCAGCAGACTTGCAGTGGAGAAGCGGCGTTGTATATTGGAGATGGAAAGAGTCGAATGAATGGCAGTGTGTGTCTGAGTATTATATTTATGTTTCTGGTCGGTATGCATTTTGGTGGCATTTGCACAAGTTATTCTTGCTAAAGAATAACATACTCTTGGTGTCAAGGCTTATCTAATCATCAGAGCGTCAGTGCCGGTGTTTATTCATTTTTGAGGAAGCAAAAACTACTTCAGTGAAAGCTTACGATCATACCGAGAGTCTCCAAATACAGTGTTTTTTCACTAAAGTATCAAAAAGCCCATTGTGTTTGTCTCAAGACACTTTGAAATATTTGACAAGGGGATTTGTGTGAAGGATTTTTCCAAAGAATACTGTCTGATATGGCTTGCATACATTTATCATAAATCTAGTAGAACGGAGGAGTGAATTACTTTGTGTTATTTATTTGGTTTATGTTTAAGGTAGAGATCCCTAAATTATATTTCTTCTTTGTGATCTAATAAAATATATTTGATTAAGGAGCCTAATAAAATACTTTTAATATATGAATGTTTTTAAAATAATCTCTGGTTCTGGGTTAACTATTTTTTTTTCTTTATTTTCTGCATATATTTATTTTTTTAACCGTTGTTGATGGATTTTTACCATGCTACATTGACATTCCCTATGTTTGTTAAGGAAACACTTTTGTTCAGGGAGCTGAAATCTGTTCCTCTCCTTGATTTCTTTTTTTTTTTTCCTATTTTTTTTTTTATTGTAAATCTTTTATTACATTCTCACTTACAAAAAGGGAAAGCCTAATAATTCTGTTGGTGCTTCTTTTACTTTCTCTGTGGCAATGATGGCTCTGTAGACAGCAGAGACCACATCTGGCTGCTACTGAAGCCAGGCAAGTCTTTCCCTTTTAATCTCAATGAAGGGTGAATCAGATCTCATGAGAATGGATGATAGCTCTTTGATCAAAGGTACCAGCACGTTGCTGTGGGATGAAGATGTATCTCAGCACTCTGTTCTGTCCATTCCTTGAATGGAGAGAGCGGCTGTAATGCATCACAATCCAGTCCTGCAGCCTCAGTCTGCAGAGCCAATACTACTACAATTGAGCAGCCTAATCAAAACTGAGAAATTCTGAGAATGCTGAGATTTCAACAAGTTTGTGTTCTCATTAAATATAAAAAAATCTATATATCTAGAGTTCTTTTCTGTTTGAAGTTTGTTTTAAAACATTTTCCACCTCGAAAGAGAAGCTGTCTGCTTTCATATTCCTCATTTTGAGCTGAGCTGAATGCCCTGGCTTTCTCCAGCTCTTAGGTCTTGTTCCTGGGGCAGGAAGAGCTCTCTTTCACCCGAAGATTAATCCCTGGCGGTGACTGAAGGCAGCGTGACTGTACCTTGGCTGAGGGCTCCAGCTGAGGACCTTTCGCGTAATATTTGCAAGATACTTCACATCTTAACTCGCACCTGTACCAACATTTGCAACCATAAGATGAGACTAGTAGCTCATAAAATAAGACTGTTTGGGGTGCTAAAGAGCTGATAGCAGTCAGCATCCTCTGGGAGGTGCTAGTGCTTTATGGTATTGCCTTCCCAGCTTGTGCGTTGTGGGGTTTACCTTCATAAGGAGGTACCAAAGGCTACTTACTGCTATTGAACTTGGGGGAAGCTGAAAAGTAGCAGTCTTGGAAAAACTGGTCTTTAATAAGTGTACTCCCCCTGCCCTCAACTGGTCTTATAATAAGTATGAAAACATTCTACTATATACAAAGCATTAAAATTTATATATACTAATTTTGCATGGGTTATCTGTGTGGCACTTTTAGAGTATTTAGAATTGCTGCCAATTAAAAAAAATTATTATAGAATCTATGCGAATTTCCCTTTCCAGTACAGAATGGAAGCTTTTGATCAGAAAACCAGAACGTTATTTCTGCATTTAACAGTCCCTGTAACAGAATGTCTGTCTAGGATGATGTTTAACATGAAAACCATCTCAGTCCTTTCTTTTTATCTAAGCCTAGTTGTACATGCTTTGTTTTAACTGGCATAATTATGACCATAATGCAGCAAAATCTGGAGGTGATTCTCTGTTCCTTCAGAGGAAAGCCAATGTTAAAGAAATTTACCGAGGCCATGTGGATAATATGTCTTGATATTTTTCTTGTCAACCTTTTATATGCTTAGTGATTATTTAAGCTTGCTAAAAAGAGCCCTTACTGTAGCACCATAGATTCTAATTTTCTCAGTGTAAATACTTCAGATAACTACTGTGGCTACCTTGGTACCTGTTTTAGATCACACGGGGACAGTTATTCTTTGCAGGTCTTGAAGTCCGGTAGCTTCTTTCTGTGCTCTCCCTACTCTTGGCCTGGAGAGCTCTCTTTGCTTCTGGAATGGCTGGAGCAGCTACACTTAGATGGCTGCATTAAAATGCTTCCACTACCTTTTAGGCACAAATTAGAAACCAATTTTGTTTATATGGTAATCCTAAAGTAGGAAAAAAAAAAAGAAACAGAGGTTAAATTGAATTTTGACATAGATCTGTTTTTCGTGCTTTTTTCATACTTACAACAGGTCTGCGAATTTTTTTTATCACCTCAATCTATTTCAAGTATTTAGCTGCTTTTTTAAGCAGTGCTAAAACTTCATAGTGAAAGGATTTTATCTTGGTGTTGTATTTGAGTTTCAGGCTTTGCCATAGCATAATATTGTACTTGATGAACATTCTCAAAAGTTGTTTTTAGTTTATGTTCAAGTTTCTTTTTTCTTTTAACAGTATGACAGATTAATGCCAAAGTGTGGTTTTGTTTTGGTTTTTTGTTTTTTGTTTTTTTTTTTTTAAACTATGGTTATCTAAAGACTAGCTGCTTATCCTATGATCTGATCCTTAACATTGCTAGATAGCTGCAGCACCCAGAAAACACAGGACTACAGAGTTTGTTTCAAAACCTAAATTTAACAGATCTATTAGCCTAGGAAGTTTCCAAAGCTCTTGAGGTGAAGCTGGGCTTGCTTTTTACGTAAACAAAGCACAGGAGGCAACTCTCAGACCAGCTAGTGTCTGCCTGCCAGCTTTCAGTCTGGGAATATATAAATAGTAGTCAAAGTAGGAAGAAGCACTTGACCGACTGCATAGCTTTGTGCAATTGCACAACTCTGCATTACTGAACCTCCTCAGCAAAGCAAATTGCTTCAGACAGAGGCATTGAGATAATTCTGAAGGTCTTGGTCCTGATGTCTAATTTACATGACTTTGCACTGTCCCCTTTGCTGGCAGCTTTACTTCCCTGGCAACTGCATCACTGGGATTTGGTATGGATAACGTTGCTTTTTAATGGTTTGCCAAGCAGTCAGGCATCTCTGAGTTTAGACATCTACATCTCGTCACCTTCTAAAACCCACCTGAAACCATTTTAGCCATGCCCTCCTGCAGTGTGCCCTGTTTAACCTGTAATAAAATCCCCCCTGATCTCCTGTTGATTTGCTCAGATTATGGGATTTGTACACTAAGGATTTCTCACTCTGCTCCCTGAATGCACAGAAAGCCCATTTGCACTGGGGTATTCCCAAACCCAACAGTAGTACAGGAAGAGCTGGTCTCTGCTGCAGAGGTCAGGTTTTTGTAAGTCCCAGACCACAGCCCTTGACTCTAAAAAGGATCAGTTTCCTGAACAGTAAAATTGGGGACAAGAGAAAATGTTACTCTGCCAGACTCAAATGCATCTTTCTGTATGAGGTATATTTTGGACAACATTAGTGAAAAAACTGATATCCAAGCCCTCCTAAGAATATAAGGTGAAAATAAAGAGAATAAAGATGATCTTGCAGCAGCTGGTTAAAGGCACTGTATAGCAGAGTCCACAGCCTGAAAGCCTGACTTGCCCTAGGTCTGAGAAGGAATTTATGTGCCAGCAACCTGATTGAACCTGAAGTTTGCTGTCTTGTCCCCCTAAGCTACAGGGGTCAGGACCAAGCTACGAGCCCTGGCTTCTCAGAGTGCAAACATAGGTTACCCAGACCCAGCCAGCAAAACCAGGGTGTTCTTGTGGTCCTGCAGGATCCCCGTCCTTCACTTCAGAGTCTCCCCATCTTCACTCAGATTTTACATTGTGTTCTCCTGGGTGGTGAGGGCCTGGGAAATAGCTGCACTGTGCAGCAGAACTTGCTGCAGGAATGTTTGAAGTCTTTCAGGAAAGAGAAATAAAAAATACGGGTTTTACAGAGATTTCTAAGCAGTTATTCTGTATTTTTACAGAAGTCACAAAGGACACCTGGAGCTTTGTGAAATAGTAGAATTTATGCACCTGATTTCCTCTTGAATGCTTTGGGGGGATTTGATCTAGACCTGGACTCTTTCAACAATCAAAATTGTTCTTCTACCTGAGAAAGTGTGTACTTTAAACCTCTCATCTGAAGGTCTAAATCCCAGCTCTGACACTTGTTTTCACTCTCTCAGCTCTTTAATTTTCCTCTTTTATGTCCCTACAGACAACATAAGGAGAAGCAATTTCCCAACCTAACTCCCTGCGCAACTTTTTCAGTTATTGATTGTCTCATAAGGAGGAGAGCTGATTTCCAATTTCCTGCCCTGGAACATGCCAGTTCTGATTGTAAAAAAAAAAAAAAAAAAAAAAAAACAACCCCAAACAACCAAAAACCCTCCAGAAAGCAAAATGGATGGTTTTAGGATTGCGTCTGTAATGGAGAATTCATAACATGGAGTTTTAATAGCTTTTAACATAGAACCAGCATGTCTGGCTTCTGCTGTAGATAAAACAACTCTATTCAGTACTGGATAGACAGAACCAAACCAGCAGACAATTTTTTATTCCAGTCAATAAAACAAAGTGGTAGGCATGAAGTCTTTTCTTTCCTTTTTGTGCATCATAACCTGGTTTTGTGAGACCAGGAGCAAAGACCTAAGTCTGTCAGAGACCTTGGGGATCACGGTATGAAGTAAGCCTTGCTGCCTTTTTCTCATGTGCTGGTTAATGCTGAAGCGTTCTACCAGGATACATCCTGCTGGTGGACACGTAACCTCCTACTCAACTTCACCTGCTCCAGAGGAGATCTCAGAGATACAGCTGGGATATTTTAAACTATATCACGGCAATTTTGGATGTAATCCTCAGTCAGCCTGTTTGCAAAAAATGCAGCCAGAGTAGGCAGTCTTAAGACAGTAGGCCTTTACTTGGCTTTTCTGGTGTAAATAGGTAAAATTTCATGTCTAATTTCAGTTCAACTGCATTGCAGTCTTAAATTTAGTCACTAAAACACATGGCCTGGTTTTCAGAGATTCTGCAGACCCAATTGTTTCTTTTATTAAGAAAATACTGATTACATTTGTAATATAGAAGAGGAATTTAAAGGAACACTGATATGTTTCTCCCCTCTTCAATACAAAAGCCGTATTTTAACTTAGCTGCTTTGCATGGCCATAACAGGAGACTTCCCTGCCTCTCGTGCCGAGTCCTTACAGGAGAAGAGAAAAAGGAAGGTATAGACAGAAAAATCCCATTTAGCCTGACCCAGCAGGGAGATATTAAGAGACCCCTTGTGACTAATGAGTTCAGGAGCAGCTTTGACTCAATGCAATTACTAAAAACTCATTTTAATCTGAGGTATTGAAGACTTAATAGCAGTGCAGTTTACCTTATCAGCTTTAACAGATAGTGGTGTATACTCCAGAAAAGTCCCTGACTGTTATTTCTTTCACTGTACTGATTTGTTGTGGCTTTAAATGAAAAGAAAATGCAGAGGGTGATGATGCTAAGCAGAATCTCTTGCAATGCACCGTACCAGCTTTACAAGAAGACTTCTTGGAAATGCATCTATCCCTTTGGGCAATATAATCCAGTTTTTCATTGTGGTGCAGAGGAATTGTCATGTTCCTGTGTTTTGGCCTGCTGCTTCCATTCTTATTGCGGTCTTAGATGCGTGTGTTGCAGCATCTGAACTATTGCAGTTTATGGGCAATCTTGGTAAATCTTCGACGTTTTAGCAGCTGTTACATGGTAAGTGGTGGCATACCTGTAGCAGGGATAGGATTTTCCAAGAGATTGAGGTCACAAAATAGGAATTCTTAGGTAATCTCTGTGCGTTCATGAATCACAGCCTTCGGCTTCATCTGGGGATGATACTGCAATGCTGACTTTGCTAGAGAGAAGTTGATATGCCCTTCAAATGTAAGGTTGGCTCTTTCGGATGTCTAAATCACACACGTGTACCCAGGATTACCATGAAATCTGGCATGTCCTGTGCTAATATGGAATAGCGCTTGTGACTCAGATTCAGGCAGGAGTCTTGAAATTCGTTTTCCATTTCATAAAACGGGGAGCTTTTAGTGCTAGCAAGTGGAAGTCACATCTTTTGGGAAGATATGAGCTGCAAATTATTAGTTTGCTTGTATCTCAAACAGTCTTAACTATTCAAGACTTACCCTAGCCAGAGCAAAGCACCTTGTGGACCTCTAGGGGATCTGTGTGGAGAGCTTAATTCTCTCTTTAAGGGCACTGGAGGGGGTCTCCCAGAGCAATAGATTGTGGCCTTGTGAAGCTGCCACTTGACACACTGCGGCCACTGAACTGCAACACCGTCCAGTTTTTTTGTAAAGTTTGTGCTTGTCATTGACAGAAATCGGTGTTGGATTTAGAACTGACTGGTGGAGGAAACTGTGTTTCTCTTCTTTTTGCTTAAAGGAAACATCTTATGAAATTATCTGCTTTATAGGGGTTCCAGTTCAGCTAGTTCAGAAAAGAAATTATGTGTAAATGTTTGTCAGGGTGTAGAGACTACAGGATGAAAAACTGGTGAGGAAAAAACTTGGGGTTGCAGTGAAAAGAAAGGCAATTTACGGGAAAGGGGGTAAGGGCAACTCTGGTGAGAACGGTTGTGTGGGTGGGTGGAACTGCAGAAGTAGGAGGAACTGGGTTTATAGGGGACAGAGGTCAGATGCCTCTTACTGTGTACCAGATCTCGGAGGAACTCGCCTCTCGTGAACCTGAGGTCTTTCTGCAAGATCCGAGGTTAAGCCTCTACCTTAGAGGCGAGGAGAGCCACTTAGTCCACTTTAGTCTTTTTGCCCCAGTCTCCATCTTGAGCAAGCTGAGGAGGGCGTTAGACACCACAAAGCAACCTTCAACTTTTGCCAGCCACTTCTTTTGTTTTGTCCGTAGAGAATAATGCTGGCAGGCTCCAGCTTCCTGCTTCCCTTCCAGGTGCTCGGCACAAGAGCAGCCAGCCAGCTGGGGGGGCAGAGGGCAGGGGTCTGCTGAGGAGCCACCAGGGCTCTTCTGGGCTCTCCTGAGCTTGGCCTGTGGTGCTGCTTTACCCGCTCTGGGAAAATTCCCCATCGGAGGCAGCGGTTTTGTTTTGGCTGAGTCATTTCACTGGGTAACGTTAACTGCCCCAACAAAACTGTCTTGAAGGCTACTTTACAAAACAGATCGAGAAAGCGGTAGAGAGAATGAATGTTTAAAAATAGCTATTCTCCTTTGACACTGCAGCCGTTTGGATGAGATGACAAGTCCAAAACCAAAGCTGTGTCTTCACAGGGGTATTTATTTCACATTAAGCTTATCTACTGCCCATGAAAGCAGCTGCAGCGAACAACTAACAATGCAAAATAATTAGAGTGTACTGACTGCCAAGACAGTGTTTGTTCCTTAGTCTGTTTTGAAGGTGCTTTAAGTTCACAGTTTATTGATGTAGTACAGACAAAGATGTGCTTTTAATGTATGGCAGTCCCTCTGTTGTGTTTCCCACCAGGACCACAGAGACCTTTTCCCTTCAGGCCTTATCCAGCTGTGGAGAAAATTGTGGGCATTTTTAACTGCACATCCCTAGCATCATCATCCAGAATATGGCCGTGGTACTAAAATGCTATGGCAGCCAGTGAGGGGCAGACATCCATGACTTTGGGGAATAAGGGAAAGTTCAAAAGGGTCCCCTGAAGGGGTACCCGAACCAGGAGATACCTGGGCTAACCTGTTTCGTTAACATAGTGAGTTAGAGGCAAACCGTAGAAGACCCAAGGAACAAGCAGCAGGCTTGATGAGTAGCAAAACCCAAATGAAATTACCCATGGATTTGAATCTTGTTCACTGTGTATTTGCTCCTGTATGCGGTAACTAGCACCTGCAGTGGGTGCAGCCTTACATTCAAGTGGGATTCCTACGGAGGTCTCTGTCCATCTCCTCCACATACTTCCATGAAACTTACAGAAACCTAACATCTTTAACATCTCAAGCCTGAAATGAAATGAGATTTATATTGATTGCCAAGTTCCAAAGTTACTGGGAACATAAGTGTGCACGGACAGGGTTATTATGTGTCATCTCCATAGGAAACCAGGCAAAACCCAGACCTCCAGCAGTATTTTTGTGGTATTCTTATTCTGACAAGCTGGATGGCATTTTGTCAGAGAGCAGCCTGCAGCGAGCCTCTCCTGGCTGCTGACAAAGCCAGGCCCTCAGAGCTGAAGACAGCTTCTGGTTCACACAGCTGACGAGAGAGAGGTCCAAGAAGATTCTGGCATCAGAAACCAACCTGTCTACCTTGGCGGTGTTTTTAGTGTGCCACGTACTAGATCTAGGGTAATAAAACTGTCCAGTGGAATAAGTTTCTGGAGCAGTCTAGAAGTGAGGTGTCATTTAAAGCAGCTTGATTCAGTTTTATCATTGGGTTGTCGAGATGACACTTATGACAGATGACTCACGGAATTATGTCATGGTGATAGAGCATTTAATTGCCTAACAAGCTGATTCTACAAGGAAATCCTACAGGGGTTATTATAACCAGCGGATGAACTTTGTACCTATCTGCAGGATACACTGAAGGTACAGCTGTAACGCTGCCAGGCAGCACTCCCTTCTCATCTGCTCCACTACATCAAGCTACGCTCTTACATGCCAGCAGCGTTTTGTGAGGGAATCAATCTGCCTGTGTCTTGCTGAGTTTCGATTTACCTTCTTAAACAAGTACATCTGTGCTTTTTAATACTAGATGCAGCCTGCCAGTGAAAACCACTGTGCGACTGTTGGCCTACTTCCTGCAGGCATCCAAAGTGTGAAATTTCTTCCGTGGCTTTCCCAAGTATTTCCCTGTCAATGTCCTCTGAATGTTCTTCTTCCCTTTCCCACTGCAGTCATAGGAACCATTGCTTTTGACAGGCAGCTCTCCTCCATCAATGGTTTGCACCAAAAAAATCCCACACCTACTCCCATCACAGGAACATACAGAGAGGACTCTTGACCACGTGGTGTTATATTTGGGGAAAATAAAGCAGGGAAACAACTTTTGTCCCCAATCCAGGGAAGAGACAAACATCTCTTAATCCAAGGCTGTGGAAAATCACATCTTTTAAGTCATCCAAGAAGTTTATGTTAACCTACCTGCCTTCCACAGTAATGGAACATGAGCCATTGGTGCTGTCAAGGATGATTGCTTCCTTCCTTGCAATTGTGAACCTGAAGAAGAGAAGAATCAAAGGAGGAAGTGCTTGAAAAACATCTAATAGTTTAAGAAGACTGACAGCAAGTGTTTCAAGGACTGTTTTCAGGATCTTCTCAAGGTCAGAAAAAGAAAGATGGGGGGATTAGTCATGTTATAACTGAGGAAAATCTCACCACAAGCAAGAAGATGTGGGAAAATGGGGATGAGTATCATTCCTGCAGATAAAGAACTGGCAAGTGGCTTCACAGGAAAGCATACTGAAGCAAGGTGATCTTCCCCCCACCCTCCTTCGTCCTCCTATCACATCTTATATTCTGCATAAGTCATAGCATAGGGCATTAAGAACCGAAGGCTTGTTTTGGTGGCCATATGAAAGAGGACACCCAACTGAGAGCTCTCTCCCAGACAAGATCCTAGTCCTCAAGATACATAAAACAAAGTGGGAAGCTAATTGTAAAATTGGAAATTTGTGATCTCCCAGACTTTGACAAATTCATGCAATAGTTTCTGTAAGCATCAAAATTTAATTACTTACTCCTTTTTAAGTTTACAAGCTTTCCTCCTTGCTGTAATTTATTATAGCAAAAGTATTTTTTCTATTTTTTCTATTTTTTTAAATGAAGAAGTATTTGGTATCTGTATAATTGAAAAAAGTTCTATTAAAGCATAACTTTCAGCTGCAGAAGTTCTGCTTTCATATTCAGCAATTTTCATGAAATATTGACAATATTTTAAAAAGACTCCCTGATGTTTTCAAGAAATATAAAAGCCAGCATTTAAAGAAAATAATTAAGTTCTCAGTGAAATATCTTGTAAGTTAGGCAGACTCCAATACAACACACGCCCAGTTTTCATGAAATTGTATGTTGCATTTCATGAATTGTTCAGAGTCCGTATTTTACAATATTCATTAAGTTTCATAGCAATATTCATGACATTTAATAGCAATGTTCATACAATATTAAACAAAGCATAGAAAAACCATCACAGCCACAGGCTTAATAATTCACAGGAGTATAAACTTCTTTCCGAGCTGTAAGAGAACAGTCATCTTGCTTCATTTTTCTTATGTTTCATTAACGAAAGACAAGCAATGTTTCATGGTAGATTCACAAAATAGGTCTTAAAATTCTCACCAGCCGTTCATAGGCCAGCCATTCAAAATCACACAAAACATGAAGACAACACTGCCACAGTTTCACTGGAATTTATTTTAAATTATTAATAATAAAAAATAGCCCCCTCCTGTCACAGCAGGAATGCTGCTCTGACAGCCTTCATCAGAAGCTGTGTAATGGACTTCTAGATAGAGTAGCTTTCTAGTTGCTCATAATTTCCACCTCTGTGTCTTGAAGTATAGAATCTTAACACTAAAAGGCTGTTAAATGGAAGTCTCTTGCCTTGCAACTCGCCTTTCAGTTTTCTAAATTCATATTTCATCCTTACCTTGCAGCTAATTAGTAGCTGCAGTAGCTCAACAGCCATTCAGAAAAAGGCTTTGTTGATCAGGGAAGCAGAGGATAAGGTGAATCTCCAGGGAGAAGACCATCAATTCTACCAATTACAGTATCTGTGGGAAGAAGTGGATGTGTTGCAGCACAGTGCATTAACGCTGACAAACGTATCACTGTGCTAAACCACACTTTGGAGCAAGTGACTCCACTAACAAAGGCAGACACAGAATGTAACACCAAGGAGAAGTAGATACGGTTCTTTAATCCCTTTCACCCTCTTGAGAATGTACGATGCCCTACCTGCAACAGCTGTGCCTTCTTTACATCTGCAGAGCACAAGCCTGTCAGCAGCCCACAAATAACCTGTTCAGGCCTAACTGACAGCTGATGAGCAGCAGGTTTTGGGACAGTGCTGGTGACTGGCTTTTGCAGTGATTACGAGTCTGGTATTGGCATGCTGCATCAGGAAAACTTGTTACTGGACACATGTCTGGGGTTCTTCACCTACGATCTGCTGGATATGCCTGTGATGCTGCTTCTTGATGACGAGCATAGTGGATGGAGGCTGTGAGGAGCAGGCTGTCAAGTTACGAACTGTGGTGTTGATTGCTGTCTGACATGCTGATGATAACCTGGAGATAACTGGCTGCCTTAGGAGGAGAGAGGCCATAGAGATGGGTTAGCAGCTTTTGAAAACCACTGCTCGGTGCTAAGTGGACCGTCAAGTAAGCAAGCTCTCAGTTAAGAAGGTAAGTGTTCTCTTCTGGATTATTTCTCTTTCTTTATTTATTGGTGTTTTTTTTTTTTTTTTAACCAATGTTTTGCTATACTGGGCTATCAGTGCCTGTGGATGGCAATACAGTACAAAACATATCAATGAATGTGTGTGACTGCTCTGAGTACCAACCACTCAGTACACCTTGACTGTTAAAGCACTTGGCAGTATGTTTTGCTACTGCAGGGATGTGTTGTGTGTGCTGGGAAATGGGGAAAGACACTGAGATTTTTTCTGGAGTTTATTCACTTGCTTCTTAGGGAAAGCTTCCTCTAATGGGAGTTTGGAAGAAACTAGCTTATAGTTTGGCTCATGATGATTAAATTAATAGAGAGAAGGCAGTGCTTTGATCTAATTTTTTGGTTCCTCCTGAGAGGAACATGCTTATTTGTCAAGAGAGGCCTTAAAATATTCTCATATCCCCAGCTCCCACTAGGCCAGTTAAGTGAAACCTTCAGCTACTCCACAGGCAAAGAGCATTTGGGCTGAGCAAAGCCTTCAGGATAATTCATGTAAGCAAGCACTTGAAGCAACTGAATCCCACATCAAGCTTTCCTCCTGACTGTGTATGAATGAGAGCTCTACTGTTGACATTTGTCAGACTCCAACACCGACCGCTTTCTCTATCAGAGACAGAACTGCTTCACTGTATAAATATTTAGTAGTAATGTTTAATATTTCCAGACATGACAGAGCTGAAGTACAATATACTGAAGTGACCTGCTTTTTTTAATGTGTGTGATGGCTGAGAAAGGAAATTCTCATGCTTACCACTTGGAGAAGGGTTGAACAAACCAACAGCCACATGGGGAAAAAAACAAGGGTTATCATAAGGTACCAGTAATGCCTGGAAAGCACTGCTGACAGTAGGATGTTCCCATGAAGCCATTTGGTGCCAGCTCATTAGAGGGCTTTGGCAAGTATATTTGGCATGAAGTAGATTTTATTTAGAATTAGGGACTCTGCTGCTCGCTCTTGGCATGGAACAGACTTGCAAATTAAGCTGTCTTGTAATATAACGACATTACGTTGTGTTATGAATCATTTTAGAATTAGAAACATTGATCTGAATAAGAAATGAAGACTTCTTAAGAAGGGGAGAGACATGCAGAGCTGACGTTTTGGGCCTGCACGCACATGCATGTAAAGAGCGAGTTGCAGGCTGTCCCTGCGATGCTTCAAGCCTGTCTTCAGCACATGGGTCCTATTTTGCTAAGGTTCTCAGTTACTCCAGTAGTTGCTTCAGTGGTTATCTTTTTCTCATGTTTAAAAACTTTTCTTCTTCACTGGACGTCTCCGGTGGCTTTATATTAAATTTTTATACTTGCCAGGGGCTTACTTTTCAATTAGGACAAGTTTGAAAAGTCTAGGTTAGGTGGAAGAAAGTTTTAAATACAGGGAGATGGTGGCTGGGCACGTGATGTCTCTCTAAATGTTTCACGAAGCTCAGAGCTCAGTTTTGGCTGCTGATACCCTGCAGGGGGCAAAAACCATGTAAGGATGGTTGTGCATTTTAGAGCAAGCCACTAAGTGTTAGTTTGGCTGGTTTCCTAAAGTGAATTCAATGCATCAAAACCAAAACCAAGCAAAAAAAACCCCTAAAACAGTCTTCAGCTTTGGTGTCCTCCTTATAAGTAATGGATACATTCCCCATACGATCAGCTCATTTCCTTCAACATGCCTCAAACTCACAAAATTACAAGTGGAAAAAGCTTCCTTGCTATTTTCTTACAAATATTTCTCTCTCAGATCAAAGGCACCATCCAGTCCTCTGAAGAAAGCGAAGTTACGGAGCACCACAGCTATTTTCCTCTAGCCTGAGCATACATGTACTGTGCTTTAGCATTCATGAGTATCCTCACGAAGGCAAGTTTTGAGTCACATGCTGTGTCACACTACAGGGAAGAAGAATATCAATTATATAGCATGCTTAATCATGAGAGGAAATGGATTTGACTAACTGAATATGCAAATGCCATTTCAAAATAAAATTATGAGCTCTTCCTGATGTGCAAAATGCCACTGGTGAAAAACATTTTAATATATTAGTGCTTGATTTCAGGAGAGTGTGGTTTATGAAGGGAAGAAAGAAAAAATATAATTTAATTTCTCCTTGCATTGTATTATTCTTGAAGCTGCTGGTATTTTTCTAGCTTGGAAAAGAGTAGTCGACATGAAGCTTTTAAAGCATATTTTGACATTTAAAATGCAGCTTCCTGTGCTTATGTTCACACATGGTTTCCTGAGACGAAGGGTGGTAAGTAAATACTCACTGCTGACTTTCCTGCATACACCATGAAGCTGTACAGGATGGGATTTGTTGTACACAAGGACACGCTGCTTTGGGAACCTTACACCCCCTTGCTCTAATAAATCAACAGCTGTTTGGCAAGGAGACAGGAATTTTCTTATTTATCCAAAACTTGGTATTTACAGCTATTCCCCCATGGTGTGGGTGGTCATAGTTCACTTCCCGTGGCTGCTCAGTGAGAACAGCACCTCCCACGCGGTGCTGAAGTAGTCTCTGGTGGAGCATCTCTTCCAGTCCCCACCACAGACGTGTTTTGCTTCACATGGTGTGGCAGGCTGGCTTGGAGAAAGGTGATGTGCTCTACTCTGAAGGTACCATACTCTCCCGAGTGGGGAAACCTGACCCCAGACAGCTTTAAATAGTTTCAAGTAGCTGGAGTGTTGGCAATTGAGGCCAGATTCCAGTGTCCTCAGTGAGTTCTGGAACCAGCTGCCTAGTTCAATGGGACTGTCACTTTCCAGCTCTTGTTTAGAGCACGTTTGGAGGTCTTGTCTAATCATGTACACAAGGTCAAGCTCTGCAAGGAGATGAATAGGGAAATAGCTTATGGACCTAGAGGTGCTTGTAACCCCAAGTTGGGTGGTTTGCTACACATCCTCCTGTGGACTGCAGGCTTACAGCTGGACTCAGAGCTGGGGGGATACCAGGGTTTCATTGACAGATGCAGGCAGCGGTGCAGAGTTCGGACCCTGGGGCTCTAGCAAGATGAGGTACCAGCAATGAACTCACCTCAGGGAGCTGAACCTTGTACCTGTTCACTGCAAACTGCTCTGACCTTAGTGCCAACCAAGAGTGTTACTGCCGGGAGTGCCAACTGGGCTTCTTGCCTTCTTCCTCTCCTTTCCTCAGTATGATTTTAAAATAGCCTTTTGCTGGTAAAACAAGAGTCCAGAAATCAACTTGAACTTTTAACACCAGAATCAATCTTGCAGTTCCCAATCCCCAGTTCCCAGTTCTCCAGATGCTCACTCATCTGCAGCTGGGCTTTCAGCTGATGTTACTGACAGTTCATCAATGACATCTTGCCTTGCTGGTGGTCTGGCAGGTCTTCTTGCACCCCTTGCCTTCTCCACCTTTCTGGGGCTCAAATTCCTGGCTGTGAGGTAGTACTGAACCTTCACACCATGCACTGATAGCAGGTGGAGGCTCTGGGGCTGCACCCCCACCCCTAGCTTTCTGTTGGGGTGAGGGCAACGGCCAGCATGATTTCCCACGAGGGTAGCTCTTCTCCAGTGCTGTCCACACCCGAATGCACAAGCTTACTACCTGAGTGCTAGCTGATTCCTACAGTGTAGCACCTAAAATCCCAAGGCTTTAAAGTATGTAACATCCACCCTTTGACTTTCCAGTAAATAAAGTAACATTTCTTAGAGTGTAGGATACGATGGAGTGGCAGAAGCACCAGCATGGGTGTCCACAGTAGTGCAGATGCTGCCACATGAGTGCTGGGATGACTGTGAGCTTGGTGGTTATTCCCCAGCCCTTGGGTGGGACCATTCCCACGGTACCTGAGTGGGGTTTGGGGTAAAGCTGATGGCTTGAATAGGAGCTGTAGCCAAGCTATGGCACTCAAGCTTGGGATTTCTGCTGTGGGAAAGACAACCCATAAATAAATGAAAAGTGAAAGATGGATGAGCTGGAATGAGCTGTGAACTGACAGCTTTGTGACCGGTTTTGACTTATCTCCCTTTTGCGGTCTAAAGCTGAGTGCCTCATAAATTCCGAGGACATCAAAACTGTAACTAACACAACTGAAACCATCCTAGGATCTCTGGAAATATTAAGCGCAGAGACTGCAGCTAGAAGAGACAGTGAACAGGAATGAGCTCTCTGCGCTTAGTGGTATTTTTGGGTATTCATTTCAGTTTTGACATTGTAGGTCAAATCGGCACACTGACACAATTATGGGCATTTGAGGTCACACATTGACTGTCCAGCAATCTAATATGGACTTGGAGATGAAAACAGTTTCACAGTTTACAGTTCTGGGGTATTTTACTGACTGATCTTAAAGATTCTGGGATCCTCAAATCGATACCTGCTACCTGCTCTCGTGCTCTGTCAGCCACAAGGTGACACACAGTAGACACCATCTGGCAGCGTGTCTGGTCTCAGGGGCCATTTTGAGCTGTGCTCACTGGGTAGGAAAGAGGGCTTTTTTAGGGGGAGGAAAATGTTGAGGCTGTTCCGATGTTACAAGTCTGCTCAGAGCCATGTTTCTTAAGAGTGGCCAAAAATGGGATGAGCCATAAGAATGGGCCAAACAGTTTGTAGCCGAAAGGAGTTCTGAATTTGGGTCTCAGAGCCCACAGTGCAGCTGTCTCCCATGAGTCTGTCCTACATCTCTTTATCCCTGTAAGCATCTGCAATCCCTCTGGCAGGACTCGCAGCTTAACTCTCTATTAAGATTATTTAGTGAAGAGCTGGGGAAAGAATTAGAAAATGAATTGCAGTGACAGTATTCCAGCTGCAACTCGATCTCTAGCATCACGCAACGACCAACAAACCTTCTCTCCAGGGTACGTGCGGGCAAGAGCTGTGAACTTTCCAGTGGCAACAGTTCGCTGTGCAATTGTGCATAGCAATTTCCTGGCTGCCATCAATTCCTTTTCTTGTTTCCTCAGAAGAGCCACAGGGCAGCTGACGCCACGTCATGAATTCCAGAAAAGTAATAGCTTTTCAGATGGCTGGGTTCTGGGTTTTTTGCCCCTTCACAGAAACTGTCTCTAAATAATACACTTTTGTAACACGCATTAGAAGCTTTGGAGTAGATTCCCAGGAGCCCCACACTTGCTAAACTGAAGTCTAGCACCCGCAGCAGGACAAATTGCTCACCCAGCAACTGGAGATGCCTGAAGACTCTGTACATCCATTACAAGTCTTCAAAAGCTCATTCTGCTGTTTATGTGCACATTTTTGTGTATCAAGAGCAGGCTGATCCAAAGGCTTATGTCCTCTGGTCTGCAGGTGGAACCAGTCTGTTCTGGTTTCTTCAGACAGGGGCGAGCTCCCGAGTGCTGCCCCCGTACACACTCTCTGTATCTGTAATGAGGTGTGCTGCACCTCAATCATCTGAATCTTCCCTGTTTTTGTCTTTGTTTTAGTCTCTTTGTACACCTGTGCCTCATCAAGTGGTCTTGTTGTATGCCTGGGTTCAAGTTGGGAAGGATGTGGTTCCTTTCCAGGGCTTCCTACTCCCTTTTCAGTCCCGCTTTCTGTCCTTCTGTAGTTCAGGTACCTCGGCTGCGTATGCCAGCACTGTATTCCAGCTGCATTCATCTCATCTCTTATCAGAACAGGCTTGAAACAATCTATTTCCATGAGTAATTTTAGATAACAGAAACTGGCTTAAAATTTAGCAGGGAAAATAGCACATTTCCTTGTCCAGAGAAGCATCTGGAACCTCGCCTGAGAGTTAAAGATGCATCAAAGGCAGAGACCTGGCTGAAATGGTGTGAGCCATCTTCCTCACCAGCAATGGCAGAAGACAGGGCACCTTGTTCAGTGCCACAGCAGATGTTTCGTGCACTGTGGGAATGTGCCTAAGGGTATGTAACATCCATTACTGCCTCCATACTACAAAACCCCCACTACTCAGCCAGCTGTAGCTGCGCAGCATATCTGGTTTCAGACACTGTATTAAAAATACAATAATCATAATTTTTTTGGATGCCATCTTTATAAGGGTACATTAAATGGCGCCAGGACATGAGCCCAGAATAGAAACTTGCCTGTCTATGCTGTCTGTTTTTCAGGATGGGCCACGTCCATCCTAAATGGGTATATGCCTGGCCAGGCTGACAGCTTTTGCTGGCAGGGCTTGGGAGGTGGTGTGGGATGCGTTCGGTAGGCTGTTTGGATGCCGCTGCCCTGGTTTGGAAGACAAGACAGTCTGCTGGTAGACAAAAGCCCCCTCTGTAAGAAACAAACCTGGGAAGTTCTGAAGCCTCGCTCTAGTTCTAGGTCTATAAATCCTACTCTCCTGCATTCTCCCCGCTGCAACCCTGAATGTGACCATTGGATAGTATTTCTTTTCCTCTTCATTTCCTGGTTTGAAGTAAAATAGAACCAACTTTCTCTTGCTGCAGTTTTACATCTGAGTTAGGCCTCTTCTAACTCTGTGAAATTAACAGCATATTGTGGAGAAAACTGCTTGTTTTCAGTGACAAGACCAATGGTTGCACTTCATGCCAAGGAACAGTATGCAGAGAGGCTCCTGCTTGTACTTATTGCTCTAACAACCAAGGTCAACCAATTTCATTATGTGCCCCATTGGAGGGTCAGAAACAGAAAAAGCGTAGAGGGGTCACACCTGTGGGGAGGAGTGGACAAGACAGGTGGCCCAAACCTGACCAACATCAGCCCCATGCTCAGTATAAAAGCTGAGGGATCAAAGGGTCAACTCTCTTTCTTCAATGGCCAGCATCCAAAGAGGGCCCTGGCAGTTCNGGGGGGGGGGCACTTGTCAGTATGGTTTCCGGTCAATTCATCCAAAACCATGATACTTAGCTTCTTGGGTCTTTTTCCCCTCTTCCTTGTCTTTTGCCCTTTCCTTCCTGAGAAAAGGAGTAACCTTTCTTTAAGGATAAAAATCTTTATACTCTTTTTCAAGGCAGAAGAAATCTTTAGGACTTTCAGCTATATAAACCTAATTTGTCAGTTTTTCCCCCCTCCCTCATCTCTCTTAATGGATCTCTTATGCATTTATAATGTACTCAGTACCATGGTACCTAGAGACCCTTATACACAATTTATAAAGCAAACGTTATTTTTTGCAAGAAGGTTCTGCTTCTCTGCTGGCTATTGCCAATCTCTGGATGAGGCTGTTTGCTCTGATTTGCAAAGGAAGCCAAGGTATCTGCTTTATAGTCCTGACACAGACTGTCTCACAGCATCCTGGCTTTGCATTTGTGGGACGGCAAAGTCAGGCTCACGTTGATTTATTTTAGCAGCTATTAACTACAGAGCTGTCTGTAATCAACAGAGCTGGCTGCGTTTTTCCATCAGCACCAGCCCCGGCGTGACTCAGCACTGGCAGTTCCCCAGCTCCAGACAGAGCAGTATCTGAGGCAAGAGCCCAGAATGTTTCCATACACCTTGAAATGAATGCATGAAAGAGAGAAAATAATTCAGTGCTGATGAGGAGACAAGTTTTAAATTTCTGTGTCCTTAGCTGTAAGCAGCTGGATGCTGCAGGCACCTGTTGGGAACAGCTTCCTACTCAGTATCCTGAGGAGTCCGATGGCTGCCTTGCAGGGTGACCAACAGGTAGCTATCGGGTGACCAACCCTCCACAAATGCCCAAGGTGTGTGTACATCTGGTTGGGTGAGAATGTTGTGCTCGTTCTGGGCCTGAATCTCGTAAAGGCGTGCTCTATAACACTGGATCCTTTACTGGACCCAGCTTTCCAGTCTTCAGTCTAATACGGTGGTATCGGTGTATTTACATTTTACTCCACAGCGGTAGTGGGCAATGTATTCAAGAGCTGAAGGAGACTGAGTGCAGTAGGTAACACTGATCAAAGCCTTCATGCACTCCTTACTCCAAATCAACACGTTTCATTTTTTTTCTGCTACATAGTGTTGTGGACATTTTTTCTTAACAGTAAAAGAAATACTGGAATTCTGTATTTTCCTTCCTAAATAGTACTATATCTCATCCTACATATTAGGTAAGTGCAAGCAAATACTGTATTTTCCATGAGTCTATTACATCTTCTTTCTTAACTGACAACTCCATTATTTCAACAACAGAAGGCTTTTCAGAAGCAGGACAATTTTCAGTGTGAACTGAATTTGAAAAGCTTTTTAAAAGTAAGTCCTTACCACAGTAATACCATAAATAAACTCTCTTCACTAGGTGCACTAAGGTTACACTTGTTTTCCAACACTAATATATAACAGCACCTAAGAGGAAATTTTGTTCAAAAGTTCATGTGGGCCATTTACACTGACTTTTACTTCCTAGGTCAACAAAAAAGTTAACAAAAAAAATACCCAGACCCTGAATCCTGTGCCATGGCTGCGGACGTACCTGGGGTTGCCTGAGTCCAGTCGGACAGACATAGAATGGCAGCACTGGGGGCGAGCTCGGCTGCTCTCTAGGGCTTCCTCTGAACCTGAGACTGAGCAGAAAGGATCTGCAGAACTTTAATAAAAAAAGGAACAGCGATTAATAAGATGCACAAGTAATGGGTTCAATCATGAATTAGAAGGATAATTCAAAATGGATTTCCTTCTGTGCTCAGCTAGTCAGTGTGTCACAAGTACTCCTAGGCTTTGATCTAACTCGGGCAGTCAGACCTTACCAGAGATGACAAGTTTGACTAGATACAAACACTCGTGTAAATAAAGTCTTCAATTAAGTCTCTGTAAAATAATGCTTCAAAGCATCAACAACATTTTTACTAGTGTGCTGAGTACATGATAAAAAAATGACAAGGTGAAAAGTGTGCTAATAATTTCAGCTCATCTTTCTCACTTCTATTAAACAGTTAAACTACAGATAAACCTTAGAGTATTTTCAGTAAACCCTGTTGCAGTTTCTGGCTGAAAAAAATACTCTGAAACAAGTGTACAGAAAAAAAACCCATGTAATTCAAGAGGGAGCATAGAAATTTTGGAAGCGATCAAGGTATAAACAAAAACATGAAATGGAAATTAGCATCCAAACCAGCAAAATATATTTAAGCGATATCACAAATACACACACACAAAAATCTATTTACAAATCTAAAATTGGTGTGTCTGGTAAAAATTCTCCCACAAAAAAAAAGTATTTATACACAAGAAATTTAACCCAGTTCCACCATCTACTGCTGGCAATAGAGCTGCTTAACAGCTACCACAGCATTAATTATGCCTTTGCAAAGAAAAGGGAAAACTTAATACAGGTGAAGAAATTGTTTCTGGGCAAAATCTTGAAGGCTGGATAATAACAATCACAAGGCAGACAAAGCATAAGGAGCTGCGAATACGTAACTCTGGTAGTGCAAAAAATGAAGAAGAATGGCTTTTTTCCCCCCAATACTTGTTCAGAGAAAAATACTACAGTGAATCTGCAATTCAAATTCCTTTTAAAGACTTAAATTTGTAGGACTGAGTGCACTTCCATGTTTCAGCAAGGCTGATATTATACAGGAGGTAAATGAAACAAACTCAACGTAAAATTACCACCCTGACAGAAGTTTGTAACAACTTTTATAACAAGACATCTGATTATGTAGTACAGAGACAAGCCTCGGAAAAAAAAAAAAAGTTTAGATTTTCTCCATCCAGACAATTGGCAGGCATGTTACCGCTGAAGAAAAACAACTTGTATGTAAATGAAAGCATATGTGACATTCTTTGGAATTAGATTTACATTTCTCTTTGAAGGAAGAGCAGAGCGACAACTCCCCGCTGGGATTAGGAGCTCCTGGAGCGCTATCCCTCGAGCTCACACCTGGGACTGGGCAGAGGCTGGCGGAGCTGTGCGAGTCCCAGGAGCCAGAGAAAAACTCCCACCTGGGAACAAAGCTCAGGTTAGGACGCCTTGGTATTAATTGGTGTAGAAGCAGGGAATTAATACTGCTGAATTCCTGAGGCTCACCACCACACACAAGCCAGTTTCTCTGTCCAAAAAGGCCTCACAGTTTTGAATGGCTGTAAACATTTCTTTTAGTTTAAATCAGCATTTTCACCATGCCTTTGCCATTTAAAAAAATAATAAAGTCAAAAGCAGGAATACCTTAGCTCCCGTTAAAATTATTCCAAATTCAGAAAAGTAGACTTCTGTAATTGAGAACACCGAAACAAATCTGCAAACATGGAATTAGTTTTGCAAATAACTTTTTTTGCTGTATTTTTAGCTGACTCTTTATCTAACTTTCAGCAAAGTGCTAAAGACCCCTCAGTCTATCCTAGAGAAAATTCAACAGTTTTATCAGTAAGCTGAAAAATGTTAAATAAACAGAGGCAAAAGATTAGCACCAACTGTGGGGTTTGCTCTGCCCAGAGCCTGGCTCATCACTGCCCTGCAGAGCGGACACTGCTCACGCTCCCAGGACAGGTCAGGAGTCCCTGCGCTTTTCCTCTTCTCCTTGATGTACAAAAAGAAAGATAAAAATCATGTCCATAGAAATGTTAAGAGTAACCTGTCCAGAGTAAGATTTACCCATTATAATTAGCAGGAATTGCTATGGCTGATATTCAAAGGTTTTCCAAAACACAAAGGACTAACTTTTGACTTCCAAATGTTCTCAGGGCGACTGCCAGGTATTACAGTGTTGCTTTATGGGCACTTTGTTAAAATTTTTCAGTGCTCAAACTGGAACAGTTTATGACGTGATCAGATTAACTCTTACTGAAACAGCAGTCAAAATGATGGTGATTTTACAAACCAAATGATTGCCTTTATGTAATCTTTTTTCTCTGTACTCACAGGTTGTTGACCAGAAATGGCTGAAAATGACTTCTGCACAGCAGGCAGTGCTGCCCTTCTGCAACCGGAGGGATGCTCCTTCAGCCTAACTTCAAGTATCCAATGTTCATGCTTGAACGAGGAGCTTTTGCACTCAGCCCAGGCTCCAGAGGACATCTCAGAAGCACTCTAAGGTTATTCAAAAGACACAATGGATTTGCTTGCTTGACCTTTACCATATGAAAGCAAAGCCAAAACAACTCTAATAGGCACAATCACAGGAAAATTAATTCTAAAATAGAGATCAAATTAGTCCTCCTCTGGAAATATTGATTTCTCTTCGTTAATAAGCAGTGGAGCAGTTCAGGTCACTAGTATGCACTCAGATGTTTAGCTTTCAGATAGCTAAATTTAAATGACATCTCCTTAAGGAACTTAAGTTGGATACCTGAAGTTAGATGGTGCAATTACCCTCTGTCCTTACTGAGAGCAGCCACCCCTCAAATCCATGACAGAGCCGCAATCACAGCATCCACTTTGAGAGATCCTATGGAACTGAGTTGTGGTAGGGTAACTCAGCTCTCATTTCTTTATCCTCTTTTCACTTTATGAAAGGGGATAGAGAGAAACAAAGTTGTGTAATATTAACTAATGAAGAAACTTACTGGCTGTCACTTATAAATCCTACAAAACCCCCAGTTGCTGGTGGGTGCAAATTACTTTGGTTATTGCAGATCTCAATTTAATCACAAGTTTTATTTTCAGGAGTTACTAATGGGTATCGGTGTTAGCAAGTTCCCTAACTTAGCCAGCTAAAAAGTTCAAATGGAATTAGAAAAAACCTTGGTGGCAAAGACTTAAAGAGCTCCTAAAGTCATTTCAGTTCTTAAAATAATGCAATTAATAAGTTATATTTTAGACAAATATCAGCTAATGCCTAACATTTTTATTAAAATACTGATGGAACCAGAAAAAAGTAAACTCTAGGTCTACTGGAATGCACACACATATGCAAAAAACCCACTACAAATTGAACTTAGTCGATTAGTTGTTTCACTCCTTATTTTCTGTACTTGAAAATCACCAGAAAGTGATGCAACTTCTCTGACTGAAGAGGAAAGACGGGGGTGGGATTTCTAGAGTCCCATCCAGCCTTCTAAGTGGAAGGATTAAGATTAGGACCTTGGGGCTGGGAAAACAGAATTGAGGAATATTCTGGATTCACTCCTGTCCTAAGGGAATAATCTACTCTTTCTGACAAACTTTGCTTGTGATTTTAATAGATAATGAACACAACAGTTTGATCACTGTTCTACAGAACCAAGGTCTTAAGCACAGCAAAGACTTCAGATAAACACGGAAGCAAAGCAACACTTGTATTTCCATCTTTTATGTATGGATTTTTTTCTTTGTTAAATTCCTTGGGGTTTGGTTTGTTTTTCCTTCAGGGTAGCTTTTCAAAATACAAACTGGTAAGAGCCTGAAAAAGACAGAACCACCCTAACAGGTGAGGGAAAAACTCTCAGTGCACTTTTCATTCAATTTATGAATTAACTACTGGGAATATTTACCAAAAAAAANGGAAAATTAACAAAAAAAAAAAAAAAAGAAAAGAAAAGATCACCAGCAAGATACTGAAGTTTGAGAGTAACACTGAAAGTTTTTAAAACTGCACTTTCAGATAACATTGTGCAAGCAGCATTGGAACATTAGAGATTTGCCAGATTTTCTTGTTTTCTGTGGCAAATTTCCACTGATGGCAGTAGAGAACTGAAACAGGGGCTGAAGATGTAAAAGCAAGTACAACTAAAGATTCTTGATACCTACTTACCTACAATTGGCTGTTCACTCTTCTCTTTTTTTTTAATTAATTTTTGGTTCAGTGCTGTTTTATAATACCATCGACCCTACCATATAATTTCAAGGACATATACATTGATTTGAGTATTAGCTTAGTTCCTTTCCTGTACTTGAACCTTACAGTGGATATAAATGGCAAATAAGCACGCTGTAACATTCCCAGGAGCTGCTGGCCATCAAACTGCTGCCTCTGAACAAAGGCTGCTTTAAGTAACACATATGAACATGTGAACTGTCTCCAAAATGCACAGTCATATTAAATAAGTTTCTTACACATGTACATACAGACCAGTAACAAAACTGAAATATCATAATTCTACCCTCTTCTGTTTAAGATTGCAGTTTCTAACTGTTGCATATACCATAGCTGCTCAAAGAGCTGAATAAAGTGAGCGTAGTAGACTTTTTCAGAGAAAAATAGTCATATAAAAAGCTGTAAGTACAGTAAAGTGAGAAAGTTCCCAAGGCTCTCACTTAATTTCCTCTTTGGTTCCTAATTAGGATTTGACGAGTTTGAAACCCTGTCCTGTGTCCAGCACCGTGGGAAGAAACCAACTCATTTTCAATCTTTTCAAGCACCTAAAGCACGCTTTACAGACCCAGAAGAGATTGAGACCACAAAACCAGTTTGCCAAATGTACTAAGGGGTAGGTGATGCGTGGGAAGTATATCATCCAGTGCTTGGCAACATCACTGCCCGTCGGCAAATGCAAAGTGTAGTCGCTCCAGCGTTTTGAGACACCATACACCGCTTTCACCGTTCGACCCTTTTCTGACCAGCTGATGTTGCTGTCGGGGTTACAGTTGTACTCAACCCACTGCCTGGTGAAGTCCCCAAGCTGTGGAGGGTCTGCTTCCTCGATGTCAACAACTCTGGCCATCTCTGCTCCTTGCACGGCAACATACTGGTCATTTACTTTTCTTACTTCTTTCACCCAAGGCTGGGGGTTTTCACAGTCTAAAATGATGATGAGTCGAGAACAAAAAGTGCCGTTCTTTTCTCTCCACCACTCCAGAAGTGTGTCAAGTCGTAAAGCATCACCTCCTGCCACAAGGAAAAAATATTTAAGATTAGGAGGAAGAAACAGAAACTTCTGTAGAAATTTCACTGCAGGTTCCAAAAATTCCTTATTTTAACAACCTGGACAGAGATAACAGAAGTTTTCAACTGATCCTCCCTGCTTGTATGTGTTGCAGATCTCCAGAGAGATATTAACTGATTCCACCTGACTTGCAGTGGCAGATGAGGCCTTTAACTCGCCCTTGATTAAAAACCCAAACCAAAAAAGAACAACAAAAGAAGAAAAAAACAAACACCAAACTAAGCAACCAGAACAAAACCCAACACCCCCCCCCTCCCGCTACAACCCCCCAAAACAGAAATACCTTACAGAGTGAAAGAAATTACAGCCTGGTGAAGAAATCTGGAAAGAGCTAAACAAGGGAAGAAAACCTGAAGATTTTATTTTGTATTCAATTCAAAGCCCCATCCAGCCTGGCCTTGAACACATTCAAATTCAATTTAAAACCATTACCCCTTGTCCTATGGCTACACTCCCTGATACAGTCCCTCCTCATCTCTCCTGTAGGCCCCCTTCAGATACTGGAAGACTGCTGTAAGGTCTCCTTGGAGCCTTCTCTTCTTCAGGCTGCACAACCCCAACTCTCTTAGCCTGTTTTCCTAGGAGAGGTGCTCCAGCCCTCTGAACTTCTCATGTTCCATCTCAGCTCTTGCTCCAATAGTGCTTTAAAAGAACAGACTGTAATTATACCACCTTAACTGTAGCAGTGTGTGTTTCTGCATGAATGTAATGGATAGTGCAGGGTCTATATAGCTTTGAAAAACAGACTACTTACTCATGTGCCTCGCAAAGAAGGGACTAAATCTCCCCTGGTTCCATAGTGGCTATTAATGTGAAAGAACTGATATGGCCAGATGTTGGCAGGTTGGAGGTATGTTACAGATATACAACATAAACACTCCAGTTTGAAAATATGGACTTTTCTTTTTTTTAAAAAAGAAGACTTTTAGAAGAAATGTAGAAAAGAGTGATTAAAAACAACCGTATTTTAATATTAACTGATTTCCCTTGTGGAATATAAGTATATTTAGCAGTGTATAAATCCTGTTAGTAGGCATTTAACTGCACAGATGAATCTCAAACAGAACAGCTGCCTATTTCAGCACTTATGTTTCTACCTGTAAGTGGTGACAAAAAAGTGCTTCAAATTAATAGCTCAAAGTTAAAGCTTTGAGTGTGCTATCTCAGTTACAGTGAAAGCACAATTACTTTCTAAGAAAAAAAATAAAATAAATGCAAACCTGGAAAATATAGTATCAAAGAAATTCTTAATACATAAACCTACAGTAATGACTTCTCTTGGTAGATGATCCCCAAAGTGCTGTAGTTATTTACAAGCAGACTTATATAGAAGCAGTTTTCCTTTTCTAGGTAAGCCTTCTTTGTCAATTAGCATTAAAAATTTCTTCATCTGTTCGTGTTTTAAAGACTTATAAATGAACTTTATTGTAGTGTAACTATGCAGGGCTGCAGGTGATTTCGAAACAGCGGATAGAACTGCCCAAAGAGAACCATCCCATCCTTCATACACACTCACACACACACACAACCACATGCTCAGCTTCTAACCCTACTGACCTCAAACACATGGAGTCATTGCCTGGCCCAAGATTTAGGCACCAAGCTGTGTCAGAAATCCACGTGTCTGGCCACAACCGGCTCTTTGGCAGGTTTTGCAGGCAGCCAAACCCACAGTTTCAGCAACAAGACACAAAGCTTCATCAGCCCAGCTCCTGCCTGTGCGTTCATGCAGAGAACGTGACCTCCCAGGTCATTTGACTGCTCATACTTTATGTATGGCTAGTTAGTAGTTTTGTTTATACACCACTATGTTACACCTCAGCTTCCCACAACAGAGAAACATCATTAGTGAACTAATAAATCCAGTAAGCCTCCTTTTAAAGATGTCATGACAAAGCAAAAATGGCATTGCTACTGCTGTGTCATGTCACGGCGTAAGGCAGGGGTGAGACACTACTTTTTCTATTAGATCCCAAGGCCGCATTTCATTGTTGCCACCTTGCTTCATCCTCTCCAGAGGTCCGAGGAGGGTACACATTCATTACTGGAGCTGATGACGAAATGTTCCATCTGGCAAAGAATGCCACCGTCCACTACATTCAGTACAATTAAACAATCACCTTTCCAGTTTATGCTTCAGGTCACATTCAGAAGCAGTGCTATCTGGAAGGAATATCAGGTTGCACTCCGTGATTTATCTAAAATCACAAAAAAAAGGATGCAAGACCTGTGTCAGCTGCCTGTTCCTCTCCTCTATGTGACTATACATATCTCCAGGTAGAAGCTGATATGCTTGATTAGATGACTGAGGAAGAGCTTTGTGAGAAAGCTGAACACCACTGCATTTACACACTGGTATATATTAGCACAGGAAGTTTCTTTTTATTTTAAGTTACCTTAACCTTTATCCTAAAAGTGAACCAAAACAGGTAAGCGTCCTGCAGATGAAACCTGATCTGCACCTGAACATCTAGGCAGGACCACACGCAAAGCTAACATCTGTCTGTGCTGCTGAAGAGCACATGGCACTTGCAGAGTGACTCTTGATAAAGAGCCAGGAGCTGGCAGGCAGAGTGCTAGCCAAGAGAGTTAACTCTGTCCCAGGAAGAAAAAACAGGCTGCATATTTTCCATGTATTTACTATGAGATTCACGTTTTGCACGCAGCAACCCAAGAAGGCCAGCTTCATACAGCAGGGGAGGGAGGCTAAACTGACCGATGATTTGAAAACCTCAGTAGGTTTACCAAAGAATACAGTTGGGATAGGACTGCCCATTACAGAGAGATCAAAAATGGGCCAAGAGAAGGGGAAATGGAGAAGTCTATGCCAAGGCCATGATGAGGCATTAAACTGGCCCTTAATATAGGGGGTTTGTAGTCTTCAGGGTATACTGTGCCCACAGTGACTCCAAAACTCTAGGATGTCAGCAAACCACAGCTCTTTTCACGATGCTGTATGTTTGAAGTTCTGCTTTTCTAGTATACTTACCTGCTATTTCTTTTATTGATTCTATCTTTTAGAAAAATGACAGAGCACATCTTAAGGACATTAATGCAGTCCTTCATAGCAGCCTAACTGACACAGTGACACAGAACAATGTTTAAACCACTCTGCCATGGCCAGGGAATGAGAGGAGATTATGCTCATTCATTACAATGAACAAATATTCCTCAAAATACAGGGGATATCTGTCTTTAGAGCAGATGGGGATAATTTCCTCTTTACTTTTCTGGAACAAAAAGAAAAAAAAAAGTGATCTTTCAAGTTAACTTGCTGACATGTAAGGGGAATATGAAACCATGTTTAAACTTGTTTAAACTTTAAACATTTGGGGTCAAAAATTGAATATTTTGAGAACAAGCGCAAGCTTAGTTAGCTGCAAAAGGAAGTTTATCAAAATGACACAGAAGTTCATGAAGCAACACACCTGGCTGTCACACAGAGAAAGGTAAGGAAGGAGCTGCTTCTTTACATCAAGTTAAGCACATACAAGAGGGGCCTCTGCATTTCTCCATTCTCTCCATAAGCAGAAACAGTCAGCTGGCGACCATGCCTATTTTGATGATTCCTTGTAGTCTAACAGCCCTGCTCTGTATATTACCCTTTCCTTTCTTCCTTCCCTGCCAGGAGCTTGTATAAACCTGTTCACCAAAGACTGGTGGTTCTTTGCTACTCTGGACTATCAGATCAAAACTTCAAAGTTTTGCAATACAGTATGACTTTTTTTTTTGTAAAGAAAGAATTAATTGATTTGGAAAGTTTATCAATACCAAATCTATGAATAAATAAATTCCCCAAACACTTACCTGCCAGTGCCCATTCACCAGTGCCATGTGAGTGACCACTGTAGTATAAAATGTAGGTATCATGTCTGGGTCCATCTGCTGTCCGAAGTTCAAGAAAAGACTTGATTTTGGAGTGGAGGGTATCAAAGGTCAGACCGCTCGTAGAGTAATCACAACCATATGTCTCAATCATGTGATATGCAAAGAATCTTTGGACGGCGTTAAGCATGCCAGTAGACCTCAGATTTAACTCTTGTACGTGCTCAGGTGGAAGAAGAGTTGGCTGGCCATCGGGACTAAAGAAAAGGAAAACATCTATGATTATGATTTGTAATTATCTCATGCGTAGTGGACGTTCAGCAATTGTGATTGATTTATTTTCCCTGTACATATTTCCTCTGCTATGAAGTAGTACTGTTCTAAATTCAAATTTACTTGAAATTTAGTTTATGAACAATTCAAAATACCATACTTGAGTGAGGGACCACTATCTCCCCCTTCATTCCATCACATTTCTTCATTTAAAGGGTAGTCCTTACACAGTCCCGTGCTATTTCTGCCGCTGAGAGACAGAGGGACTGAAGGAAGCTGTGATATGAACATGCTGGTGGGCTTCAACGATTTCAACAAGTCCCACTGAAAGAGCACTGCCTTCAGACAGGCATTTGTTCACACACAACTGGAAAGAAGCTCAGAGAGAATTAATGTTAGTCTGCACAAAACATCATGCAAACTGGTTTCTGATAATAGACTAAAAGAGAAATCCAAGTAGACATTTTGCTCATATATTTTGAATTCATTTCCCCCTGTTCCAAACTAGCTGTTGCTCAGTATGGTACTCATACAAATACAGCAACTCGTACGTGTGTGTGCTGTTCAGATACTGGTCTTTCAGTAATAGAAATAAATAGTAAAAGAAATATGTTTTAGGTGATGGCATTCCCTGCTTATAAGATGAAAGTTCTAAGAAAATTACAAACTAGACTGGAACAAACCATGCACACACAGAAACATGTGTGAGTGTGTATGAATATGTACATAGAACAGAAGAGTCTCTGAGTTCCCTGGGCAATGGACAGATTTTGCGGATGAAAATATGGAGACAGTCTTACCCTACTAATAGAAAACGACTTCTGGTTTTCATATATATCTCTGTATGTATATATGTATGTATTCTTCGTGAACTTTGATTGCCAGTCAGAGTGCAAAGTTACTTGCTTTCTTTTTTGCTCTTGCTAATTAAATTTTGCACCACCTGTCTAGTGCCTTCAAGAAGGCTAACGTTCCACTACTACAATTATAATGAAGACATCATCATTACTGTTTGTCTTAGCAAGTGAAGACTGGGCCCATTACTGAAACAGTCAAACTTTGTTATTAGGGAAGCTTAGTTCTGTTAAGTCCTAAATAGTTGCTCAAGAGTATCTCATTCAGAGGGAACTGCCAGAACCAGAATAACATAATACAATGAAATAATGAAACTATTGCCATGGAAACAAACAAAAAATATGTTTCTATTGTAACGTAAATATGGATTTTTTTAAAAAATCCCTAATAATAACTGACTACATGGATTTTTGTTTTAAGAATGCACAGCTGAAGACTGTAGATAAAAGCTCAGAAAATGTATTTTTACAGTGTTTTACACTACTTAAGATACAGTGATCTAAGATCAGCGTGCTACCTTCTGTTTCTCTGCCCATTAATTTTTTTCCCTGTTCATTGTATCCATCACACATACCACAAGCTGGGCAGCTTTCATAAATTCAGCGCTTCTATTTTTAAGCCTTGCATTTCAACTTACCACTCTGCTTCTCTTCTAACTCAAATAAATAACTTACGGAGCTCTTGCTTTATTGTTTAGCACAAAAAAAGGCATACACATGATTTTAATTATACTGCTAAAGTAGTATTTGCAAGTTAAAAGCTTCTAAGAAAAACACACTAAGAGGCAAATAATAATAGCACAATCCCTCAACCCTCAAGCATTTCTCATATAGTAACGTTTATATTGCAACAAAAATCAGCTGTAAATTCACAATAACTGACATGTAGTCCACTCGCAAATCTAATTTCAATGCCTTAAATTGTTTTAAACGAATCTTTCTGGTTTATTAAATCTCCTTACAAAATATCTGCATTCAGTCAAACGTCCCAGTCCTCCTTTGTGTGAGATACGGAATGTGGAACATGTTTATGCATGATTGGTGCATAAACCATTCATTGACTTTCTAAAAGCAAATTAGATACATATAAAAAGGTGGAGCTGGAGTTACTCATTCCTTTCAGAAGATGAAGAAAAAGAAAAGTGGCAGTATCTGCCTATTATTAAAATTTGCATGTAATGTTTGAAAAATACAAGCAACACTACAGAAGTTGAAACTATACCTGCAAAAGTTGGTGGGAATGACGACAGCGTAACCAACACACGTTCCTCCCAAGCAGTTTCCCAGCTCATGGAAAAGCCCATGAGCCATGGACTCCAGAGGTAAAACAATGAGAAACGCACTCATGAAGATCCCATTGGTTGGCTAAAAAGAAAACAGACAGATTTAGGTATTGCATGAAAAATCCTTCCTATCTGTTGGTTTTATGCATAATCCCCTGTGTCTGATAAAACATATTTGGGTCCTGAAACATGCAAGTTATTATACTCAATGTATACTTATTTTTCCAAATATTACACTGTGAAGTACTCTAAAGACACACGAAAGGCCAGTTTTTAGGGGTCTGGGTAGAAGGTGGCTGGCAAGCAGGGGTTACTCTTCTGACAGGAACGCATTTGAAATCACTAATGGCAGAGGAATTAGGCTTAAAATCCCTGATCATAGTTTAGCTTTACACATTTAATCAGGAAAATCAAATGGCACAGAATTATTTATGTGCATAAAATAATGGTATCTGTAAATATCGGCAGGATCAGGCCTTATCAGTAAGTACAGAATATTATGCACATAGCATCAGATGATAGCATACTATATTGCATCATTAAAATATAGATTTAAATATCCTGCTTTTTAATGTCAGTTTTTTTTTAAATATTCTTTGTGGGATACTATGCATCACACAAAAGATGACTTGTGAGAACATTTAGGGACATTATTGCAATTAAAGACAATTCTTTCTCAGCTGCATAAACATCAGATGAGAAGAGACATCCACTACACGTCTCTGTAGCTTTTACACAGCTTTGTGCACTGAGCTTTCCTGTTCTGTAGGTAAAAAGCAATTTTGGAAAATACTACACTCACTAATACATAGATGATTTCTGGGGGAAAAAACAAGTTTCAAAAGTTAAGTTTCAACCACTAGCACAAATCTAATAAAAATGGACTTCTAAAATGCCAGCTGTCAGTGAGAGGCAGAACAGATACAGATTCATTTTAATTATTTTAACACAATGTGACTGAGTTTAATGAGGCATGACATGCTTTAGGAAAGGTAGAAACAGTATTGTAATATATAATTAATGAAGTATTTTAATATCCATGGTGCAGTTATTAAAGTTTGTTATTCAGCAAATGAAATAAATTCACAGCTATGAATTTCTGTCTTGAGAAGAGTCCTGTGGCCTCTGATCACATATAAGTTTTTTTTATTTGCCGTCTTTGCATAAATCTACAATATCAATGTTTTTTTAAAACCTGCATATTACTTTATTGTTTAACATCCAGTGATTTGATGTGGACTAGTAGTTCACTTAACGCAGACAAAGGTAAATAACTCAACTATATTCAGTTTTTAAACATGTAAGTATTACATGACTTAGTTTGAACAAACAGCTTTACCCATCTAAAGTGTTTTCTGCCCTGAGGAAGAAGAGGAAGAATACTGTTTGCCATTGTACTTCTGATAGAAGAATTTCATCTATATGTCCTTGACATGGTGACAGCAGTACTTCTAACCACAAATAAACACAGTAGAATGTAATATTAACTGATAACTGACTGATAGCGTTATTAACTGATAGCACTATTCTCAAAAAAGAACTGTTAACTGATAGCATAACTCTCAAATTCCAACATCTGAATCCACTATGAAACTATATCCAGCTCCTGCTGTGCTTTATACAATTTGTGACGAACTAAAAGCTTATTTATTTAGTTTCTGGCTCTCAAGGACATGAGGATGCGACACAGATGTTACAGACCAAGCACAAAGAGCCTCTCCTTACCCGCAGCCTTGCACACCTTATCACAAAAGTGCAATTAATACCCTCATCGACTTGCTAACATTTAAGCTACAGAACTGGTTTGGATATAACAAGTCCATCTAGAGGTGACAATGCCAGTGTTAATACCACTATCCAATTTCATATGGTATGTATTTTGATGTTTTGTGCTAATACTTTGAATCTATGAGAAGCAACATGTGCCTATGAAGTGCAGGTACATTATGGGAGATTCACAATCACTTTTACGTACATAATTTTCTCAGATGTCTAATTTTCTCAGCAACATTCCACTGACATAGAACAAAATCACAGAATGTTTACAGTTGGAAAGGACTTTAAAGATCACCGAGTTCCAACCACAGCTGCCATTGGCAGGGACACCTCCTGCTAGACCAGGTTGCTCAAAGTCCCATCCAGCCTGGCCTTGAACGCTTGCAGGGACAGGGCATCCACAACTTCTCTGGGCAACCTGTTCCAGTGCCTCACCACCCTCACAGGAAAGAATTTCTTCCTAATATCTAATCTAAATCTCCCCTCTTTCAATTTAAAACCATTACCCCTTGTCCCATCACTATACTTCCTGACAGAGTCCCTCTCCTGCTCTCCTGTAGGCTCCCTTCAGATACTGGAAGGCTGCTAGAAGGTCTCCCTGGTGCCTTCTCTCCTCCAGGCTGAACAGCCTCAGCTCTCTCAGCCTGTCCTCATAGGAGAAATGCTCTATCCCTCTAATCATCTTGGTGGCCCTCCAGCTGGACTTGTTCCAACAGATCCATGTCTTTTCTATGTTGAGGACTCCAGAGCTGGACACAGTACTCCAGGTGGGGTCTCACGAGTGCAGAGCAGTGGGGGAGAATCACCTCCCACTGCTGGTCATGCTTGAACACGTGCCTTTCCTTGCCCGAGAGTGGTCTTCACTCATAGGGTCAGGATCAAGGAGCCAGCGAGCGTATGGAACATACTGAGGACAAGCAGAGAGAAGCACTTGCATAGTGATTCTCCAGTTTTGTGTCAGAAAACAAAGATTTTCAGAATTAATTTCCCCCAAATCTACACAATTACCTGAAATCACCAGAAAACAAGAAAGCTTGAAATAGTGTAACAATTACAGTGCAGCCTCAACTGTTTGTCAATAAGGAGACAATTGGTCTACAATTAAGACAATATAATTTTTTTTCAAATGTGTCAGCAGAAAGTGCTCGTTTTTGTTGTTCAGTTTTCAAAACTGTTGTTCAGCTTGCAGTTTTGTTGTTCAGTTTTCAAAACACACTCTGAAAATGAAAAGGACTCAGAGCTGCAGCAATAAAAACTTTCAAAGATTTGGTTAGTCCCTGTTCTATAGAAACCTTGTAAAAGGTATGACTTTGATGAAATGGCAGAGTTCTCTCAATAAATCAGTTTCAAGATTTGGAGACTTACTTTTGCAAGGGCAGATAACAGAAAGATAATTTGCTTTAAATTAAAAACAAACAAAAAATCCCCCAACCAACAAAAAAAAAAAAAAAAGACGACTTGAGTCCTGCAGAAATTGAAGTGCTTACCTGGAAAAGCTGCTATTCATGATTGGTTAGTTACTTGGAAAGACTGAACACTTGGATCAGGAAGTATTATACTGCATTTTTATGACAAATTCAGCTTTTCTGTAATATATAAACACAATTTTTCTTGCAACTTGTTAGAACAAACTGCTCTTAATGTTGCATTAGCTTTTTGATCCCAGTGAACACATTACAAAATAAAAACCACACTTGTCCATTAAAACTACAGCTATTGTAACATCCTCAAGAATGCTACTATATTATTACTTTATATAATTTTATTGTAAAAGTTTTCTTCCAACATGCCCTGTTGTTCTAAACACTCCCTGCATTTTCTTAATCCCCTAAAACACGTGTAAGTTATTAAGCCTACAGAGTATTCTGCAACAGCACAACTCGAGTTCATCACAAAGACGAATAGTTTTCACCAAGCTTCTGACTTGAGTCTGACTTTTAGGGAAAAAATGATTACATTTAGTTGTTGAAATTACTCCTACTAATATGAAGATGCTGGCAAGAAAATTCATGAATACTTGTGAGATAAGGATCCTACAGAGAAACTGTAAGGATGATTTCAGTGATTCTTACCCTGTTTTTAGTTGGCATGGAGTATTAAAGAGGAATAGGAAATATGTTCTACAGCATTATGAATTAACTGTGCTCCACCTGACGGTTCAACTTCATTTAGTGACCATCTTATACTATGAAGCAGGAAGTTCTTAGTATGGATATTTTACATGTATAGACATCTATCTAAAGTAAAGATGCTGGCACTTGCTGTCAGCGCCTTTTCAGCAGCTTTGACTCTTTGACTTAGAAGAAATACATCTCTAACAAATGTAAGAATGTTTAATGATAAAGCTCCTTAGTAAGATGATAAAGTATTTTAATTACTGTTGCTGCTGCATAAAAAAATATGACTGGTGGCATTTTAAAACACCTAAACTATAAGAAATTGAAATAGCAAAAAATAATATCTAATTAAGTTAGTAATTACTGCAAATCTAAAGATAGGTCCCACTTTTAAGGTAACAACTAAGATGCCAGGTGGAGACTGTCAGCGCTTTAGTAAATCCAGAAGATCTGATGACTGGTCCCTAATGGAGCAGATGGCCACGGATGCATAGGTGAAGCCAGAAAGGGATTTTGTTCTTTCATCTGTTCAATCCATTTCCACTCTGTTTTCGCCTGCGCTGGCAATCTCAGCCTACAGAACATCCCTGTACTCTAAGTGCCTGTTGATTCCAGACAGACTGCTCAAAAAGCAAATGGAAGACAGACAATCTCAGCAAACCCACCAAAACCATGAGAAGCCATTTCAACTCTTAGTCTTTGGAGTGTTTCATCTTTGTCTGTTTTCTTCTAAATGAATATTTAGGAAATACACAGTGAGTTCTCATTTTAACCAATGTAGAAAAAGTAAAAAAAAAAAAAAATACACTTCTCATCTCTGATGACTGAAATGATTGACAATAAAAAAAATGGTGAGATTCACTAGCAGTATTATCTTTCTCCTTTTTTTAGCTTTTCAAGAAACTCTTATTATTAAGAGGAACTGTTAAAACACTAGAAGAATTTACAGGTATTTTACAGCCAAGACATACAATTTTATATTCTCAGACAAGACCTCTCCAGTCCCATGGAGTAAACCGCTGGAAATCTAACCATTCTGGACCTGTATTTGGCATCACTGATGTGTGACTGATGGAATAATGAGGAAGAAAAAAGAAAAAAAACCTAAAAATGCTAGTTTAAACTGGGAGCCAGTTACAAAGACCTACAGAAAAGCCCTTCTGATTAAAACAGAAATAAATTACTAAACTTGTGTCAACTAAGATGATCACAGAATCACTGAATGGCTGATGTTGGAAGGGGCCTCAGGAAATGGCCTGGTCCAACCCTCTGCTCAAGCAGGGCCACCCAGAGCCGGCTGCCCAGGATTAAATGTAACACCGAGGAGGCTTAGAAAGGTGTCTTTGCATATTTCCAACAAAAATTTCTGCTCTGCTTTCCATTATCCAAGTTGAGTAATATTTACCTGTGTTTATATATACACACACAAGTAAATATAAAATAAACAGTTCTGCTTAGATTCTCTGCAGTAATTCTGCAAAAGCAAAGAAGTTCATGCTCCATGATGGAGAAGGTTTGGGAGAAAAAGGATAGTGTGGTAACTAATCTACAAATATTTGATGGATAGCTTATTCCAAATGAAAATATGGTATGTGTATTACAGGTCAAAGGAAGCTTAAAGACAAAATTTGTAAAGTTACAATGTAGATCAACTAGCAGAGGAAACTGTCTTACAATGAAAGAATAGTCTCTGGAGAATGATAAGTAATCCATTACTCTGACTATTAAAACAGCAGTGGGAAAATATAGAAAACCGTTTGCAGAAAATAGTTATCATGTTCACTGGCAGACAGATTTAATGTGCTCGGTTTCCCATCCCTGACTCCTGTTCTAACCACAGGAAAGCCTGTACGTTAGTCTACATGCATTTGTCCCAGCAAAACCAGAAGCAGCTGCCAATTAAAAAAACACACTAAATGGCTTCCTGACTTTTTTCTTTAATATAAATATTTGAATTCTGAAATTCATGAGACTTAATGTGACAACAAGCCCAACTCATAAATCAGATACTCAAGACTAACAATGACGACTTTTTTCTCTTGTCATCTATTTGTCACCCTTGTGACCCCGGGTCCCTGGAAGGGGTGGTGAGGGCAGCAAGGTGTGATGCCACTGGGGATGCGGGCAGGCAGGCTGACAGCCTCTGGCAAGGACGGGAGAGCCAGAGCCAGGGAGGTCTGAGCACCTACCACAGAGAGCAGGATGGACAGCAAAAATAAACAGGACAGTCGGTGAGTTTGAGAAAGAATGCTAAGTAGTGAGCAAGGGGATTTAGGATCTAGTTTAAAAGATTATGAAACAGAGGGGGGAAAAAAAGGGAATATCAGTATTATTGCAAAAGAAACTGAACAGATGAGTTGGTGAAGAAACAGTGAGGCACAGATATGCAAGTCAAATCAGCAAGGAGGGGACAAGTGACAGTGAGGAAAAGAAAGGGGGGAACAAAAAATGAGCAGACAGACAGAGAGGAGAGATAAAACAACCAGCAGGAGTGGCAATGGCTATTACAGAAAATACAAAGAGAGACCAGAGGATGCAGCAGGGCCTCTGGAAGGAAAAAAGAAAATAAAAATTAAATTGGACAAGCAAAGCTTGAGGAGGACTAGATTAAAAGTATGAATCAGGAAGAAAAGGAGGGGAAAATGAAAAAGAAAGACTGCATATGACTTGCATTCAAAAAAGTTATTTAATCTGTGATGCTTATGTACAAGTAATATAGATGTTATTTAGAAAACTCCTTACTATTCTGAAAATAATCTTGGCTTTAGAGAAGTTAAAAAACCTCACAATCTTCAATTTTAAGGGACTGTACATTAATCTTTCAAGAAACACCAGGCAATCGCACCACAATAAAGCCTACAAAATCACTAACTCTCCCCAAAAGAAGAAAATACTCATACATACAATAAACTGTCCCTTTAAGCACAAGTACTCAAGCATATCATGAATACTATTATTTTACTAAACCCATAAAATTAACTAAAAACAAGACTAATGTATTGAAACTACTTAATTCCATTCCTTTACCTGCCTCTGACATAGTTCTTTTTTCTCTTTGTAATATTAAATATAGGTCTTCCCGAGATAGTCATTCTCTTTGTCCAGGAATTCAGAAAAACTGTACTGTTCCCTTGGCACAGAGCACTTAACAAAATCTGATTTAAATTTTCTGAGAAAAAGACTCCTACAAACTTTTCCAGGACCTTTGCTTGCAAATTCCAAGACCTCCATCTGCAAATTTGTCATCATTTTATTGGCTTCTGAAAGAAGTAATGGCTGAGTCATTTGCATGACTTCTGCTGGAACCTGTCCCATCTTAATTATGGACAGACTGGCGAGTAATTGCTGAAATGAATAAGGTGGAGTTAAAGAGTCTACGATCTGACTGAAATTACTCAGAAAAACATAAAGGCAGATGGCAAACACTTTCCTGCAGGAATTTTGCAAGGAAAATTTCAATGTATTCCCACCAACAAGTCAAGGTGTCTTTCAATTCCAGTTAAAGTACGGATTATTCTCAGAGGCAGACCATGTCCCAACTGCAACATGCCCCACTGAAAAGCTGTTGCTCCATTTGTGAACTCAAACAGCTTTAACAAATTAATTTTACCCTTCTTGTGCTTCCTGAGCTCATCTTGCAGTTTCAGACAGACCTGACAATTCAATTCTCCACATGGTCTGTCAGAGAGGGATTTTGCTCTCAGGAGTCACAGTTCTTTCCAATCACATACTGAAGCACCACGAATAGAGACTTTCAACCCATGGCTTATTACAAGGGCTAAACTCCCCATACAGAAAGGTCTTTGGCCAACAGGACTTCCAGCCTCAGTAATTCTGCGTGAGTCACTAAACTACATCTGTGTGCAACAGCAAGTTAATTGACCCCACTTTAGAGGCCCTTCCACAAAAGGAGATTTGATGTTTTTCTGGCAATTTTAATCTAATAGGATACTTTTACCCACCAATGAGTAGACAACTCTCTCTTTAGGTTTTGACCCTTACTACACTTAAGATTTATATGATGCACAGATATAACAGTTATAAAAAACATTAAAAGTGCATATGTAATGTGCTTGTAACAAAGTTTTCCATGAAACAGAATCTCTCCCACCACCCCATTTCTGGCTGTAATGTAGCACACACAGCTGAGGCAGATTTTTTTTAGATGCTAGGGTGAATTATTTGTAGCTGACAGCTAGAAAGTACCTTTCCAAGGCTCAGGATTTTAGCCCTTATATAGAAGGTCAAATGGCAGACCATTTGAGCATTAAATGTCAAATGGCAGACCATTAAAGTGATTTCAAGCCACCTCTCTTATCAAATGCAGCATCATGAAACAATCTTTCAGTACATCCTCAGAGTTCGGAAAGGTACAAATAAAAATGCTTTACCTTCCAGGTAACAAGACCTTTCAAATATAATTGGCACTTACTAAAATGACTACACAAATCCCAAACCAAAGTTGTAAAGACTGAAAACTGTTAATCTTACATATACAAAAAAAATGTCTTAAAATATGTGAGCAAATACATTTTCAGGAAGAGGTGACTGAGGAATACTTGGCATTCCTAAGAGAATATAAGCAAATAATACGGTAAAAATTTAACTCAAATTTTCTTCCATAATATCAGAATGTAAGAGTGGCTGTATTAGGCTGCAAAAAAAAGGTCCATCCAGAAGGATGTCTAGTCTCCAAAGAGGCCATATGGATACCTAAGAAAGAATGTACAAGACAGGCCAAGCACATGTTTCCCAAGTACTCCAGCCACTGGTAGCTCAAGGACTTCCTGAACCAGATGTGGTTTCCATATAGTATGTAAACCTCCCTGAATTTGTTTCCATGAATTCACCCACAGCTTCCTCCTAAGCCTCTGCAACTGCTCAGTGCACACCGACAAGACATGCCATGATAGACAGCTCCAGAGCCAACTCAGCTCTGTTTGAGGAACTATTCTCACCTCTCTGGCTCTAACCTGCCTCTTGCCTCAATTTCTGCATTGTCTCTTACTGTTTACCTTCTACCACGACACATATGTTATATGTTAGCCATATTCTCACTTTGTTTTCTCTTTCCCTGACTGAAGCATCTTTGCTTATTCATTCTCTCCACATAAACTGTTATCACGTTTACAGTGAATTTTGTCACCCTTCTCTGAACCTTTGCTAGTTTTCTTATCTATAGCACGGCAAGTAAGAATTACACAGTTATTAAAAATGGGGAAGCTATGGGTTTATAGAGTGATACTTCCAGTCCTTTCCTAATAATTACCAACATATAATTTGCTTTTTTGATCACTAAAAAACATTAAGCCGATGTTTTCACGGAAAGGCATCTAACAAAGCCCTATGATTTCCTTCTACCACATACTGATGTCACCAGCTTCTTTCTGCAGCAAAGTTTTTTTAAAAACAAAACAAACCCAAACAAACCCCAACACACTGAGTATTTAGCAATAACTATTGCATTTTAAAGAGGAAAGGCAGAGAGTGGTCTCCAACAGTCTGATTTGCTTCTTTAACTGTTACAATATCTAATAAATCACCACAAGGAAAGCACACATTCACTGTAGAAACTTGCTTGATGCATTATTGTTGAGCTTGTTAGATCTCTTGAAACAGTAGACTTAAAAATCCAGCAAAGGGTTCTAAAATAGAATCTTGAGGCCTTGAATTCCCCCTGAAGAGTAAGTACTAGTTTCCTTAAACCTCTAGAAAAAAAAAACACCTTGCAAGAAGGCAAATTGTGTACTCATGTGTCACTGCTTTCTTCTAATTGTTTTGAAACCTGACACTATCCAGAAAAATACAGTAAAGGCCACAGTTTCCTGCTATCATTATAATAAATGATACATCCATTTATTAAATTATATTCTGTCCAGGTCTGCCAAAGAATTTCTGACAACAGATGAAATATGCACAGTGCTCTGCATGGCAAACATCACATCTTCTGAAGTAGGGATTATTTTAGCTGGAGACATTCATAATCTTAGTCTAATTGATTACTAGAAATACATGATAAAAGAAATATAAATACAGTAAAAGAAATGTAAATGTAATTATCTACTAAAACTAAATTATTATAATAAAAACCTGAATTTCCTGACAAGTGTAGGTATTTGGTCTGATGCCTTTCACCTTTTGCAACTACAATTACTCCTTTTCCCACTGAATACACAAAAACACAAGCTATCAGACAGAGGTGATGAGCAACACCTTATCTTATTTGCACACAGGATGCCACAAACTGAACTTAGCCAATAACAAATATTGAGATTTTTGGTGCATTTCCAGTTTGCTTCCTGTGAACGGTTCTGCACAAGTCATTCCACAGCATGACAGCACTTCTTCAGAATTAGAGAGGACTGAAAATTATCAGACATGTAACAGTTGCAGTCATTTTGAAGCAGTGGACAGAGACAGAAAAAAAATTCCAGAAAATTATCAGTCAACGTGAAAAGAAAAACAGTAACGAGATGGGTGTGAAGTCCTCCTTGCTTAGGGACACAGCTTGCAGGAATGAAGCAGTGCTCCTGCAAGAAGTGCCCATGTGCTTTAAGCAGATGGATGGAGAGACTGAGTCCTCCTCCTGAAGATTCTGTCCAAGGCTGGTGGTTATAACTTCCTGCAGAGAGGCTCCAGGTGTCACCAAAAGAAGCTGCCTTTCTCCAGTGGCTCTCTGGGCAATTTACCCACTTGATCTGTTCTGACAGCATTGTCATGAGCAACTAGGTGGAGTGACTCCATCCAAGTAATTTTAAAACTATGTAATAATTAACTAATATACCTCAGGATGTTAAAGGAGGAATGCAAGGATAGAGAAATTAATAAGACTATCTGATAAAGTTGGTAAAAAAATTGCTTATACTGAAAAAAGTCATCTAGCATATAAAAATTAAAGACTAGCATTTTGATAAAATCACACGTTTCTCCTAAGAGAAGGTATGGAAGTTAGCAATATTAGCATGCTGATAGTCCATTTTTACTGTTTCTGCCTCCCAAACCACCTTCTCATTTCTTTTGGTGCATCAGCACCTTCACTTTCTGTAGATACATTTTTGGGATCTTTCTTACCTACTTCTTTTTGGTTCTATTTCTTTTGTTCTTTCTGCAAGCCCCCACACTATAGCTATGCATGCTGACACTTTTCCAAAGGAAGAGCAAAACTACTTAGTCTTCCTCCCACGCTTGTCTGTTAACCTCTAGTGCTCTTTGTGCAAAAAAACAAAACCAAACCCCAAACCAATCAAAAACCGAAACTTGTACCAAACAAACAAACAAACAAAAAAACAACACACAAAGCCTCATAAAACAATTGTTAATCTTCATTCCCACCAAGTCCAACCACCTTTGATCCACAAATTGCTTTGGAAACACTACGGAGACATTTCTGTAAACTGGATCTGCCATAAATAATAGGTAATTTGTATATGTTATTATTTTATACATACATGTCATTCACGTAAAAGATGCATGGGTGCAAAACCAATTGCTGTCAGTTTTTAGATAAGCTTAAAAAAGAAAATAGACACTAAGCTCCCTTTTCACTCTACTGCAACTGTGACAGCACACAATGTACTTTACCTTGGGCACTGAACAATCATTTTGAGAGAAACGTTATGTTTTCTGCTAAAGAAAAAAGACAACGTCCTTAGTTCAGAAATGGAAATAAAAGTCAAAAAACATTGTGTGGTTTTAAGAACTGGTCTTTCAGAGGATATACCCTGCAGTACACTAACTAGATTTGAAAATAAGACACTTAAAGCACTTACCAACAATTTACCACTTTATCAGCTGACCTCTAACTCCATATTAATGGTTAAATGCAAAGCAAATTTATTGAAAATTACACTCTTACAGTGTATATTTGTCTTGATTCAATTAAAATCATCCATAAGAAAAGCCCTCAATATAGTGAGCATTACTAGGGTTTCAACACAGTGAGTTACTTTGAAGACAAGTTTTATGGCACAATGAATTCAAATGTAAGGTAGTTTTTAAAGTTGGTAAACTAAAATATTTTGCAAACTTCTTTTGCCCCAGAAGCATTAATTTTTCCCATCCTGCCCATATAAAAAGCTGGTACATTCTGGTTGCCTTAACAGGCCACAGACAGGGTAGATCAAAGTGCCAAGTTTCAAGAGCATTCTGGTGAAATCAAGGGTTTCAACTTTGAATTGCGGAGCCACAGCACACCATCAAATGTTGCAGGAATTTTAAGGAGCCAACAAGTTCTCAGGAGTATTCTCAAGAGGGAGATTAAGATAAAGAGGTTATTATTTACCTGCCAAGAAACGGCTCCCAAAACAGCAGTCGCGACAAGGCTGAAAAAGACTAGCTGTTCCGAAATTAAACAGAAGTGACGCATTCCTTTAGATGCCATAACTCTGTCAAGGCTGTTGTTTTCTGCGTGGTGGGTATAGTATACCTTGTGACAGTCATTTAGTTTTGTATGAAACCCCCACAGTGTTATAAAAAAAATCACATGACAAATCATCCAGAAAATTCCAAAAATAGAAAAACCAGGTATCACAAAATACCAGAGATCCAAATCACGTAGTTTAAAGGCTGCAAGAATGAAAAAGATCAGTTCAATGACTCCAACCGAGATGACAGAAAGCCTTCTGCAAATTTTACCACGGTACAAGTAGGGCTTCCATCGTTCAGTAACTGAGAGTCCACTGAAGTAAACATCAAGAAGTGGATCTGAAATCAGGCAGCTGAAGAAACATGCCAAGGCAAATGGGTTTGTGGGGATTTGCAGTGATGGAAAAAAGAGTAAGGATGCGATGGCTCCAAAAATGGCCAAATTTGGAATTGCCAAAAAAGACTTCATACGTAAGTCAATAATCAACATGGCCAAAGCCATGACCAATAGGATAATACTCATAGATTTTTCTACCAGCATAGTTGTGCTGGCAATTGCAAATCCAACTAGCTCCAAAAATTCAACTGTTGTCAGCAGAGTCGGTCGATGATGGATGCAACCACAAATCCTCTCAACCAAAGCACATAATATCCTTAAAACAATGGCAGAGAGGAGCAAATATTTAGTAGCTTCTTCTTTAACGTCCGTTTTGAAGGCAGAATTATTAAGAAAGCAGAGAAGGCCAAGCAAAAAACCAAACCAAAGATTGGAGAGACTCAAACTTGCTGTTTCCATTGAAAAATAGTAGTACAGTATGCTGGCAATTCCAAGAACAAAGAGGCCCAGAATAAATATTACCAAAATCAGTGCATCTGCAGTTTTTTCCCACCTGACGTAAAGGCCCATGCAAATGGCAACCAGTAGGTTGATTCTGGCAAGATAGCCAAGGTATCTGACGGATGAGTGCATGTTCACTTCTCTGTTTGCTTCTTCCAGCCTTGTCATTGCTGCATAGAGACAATGACTAACACAGTAACGCAGTGACCTACACATGTAAACTGCAGTTAGGGGGTTCTACCCACTTGATTGAAAGTAAATACTTGGGTTTCATCCAACAAACACAATGCAGTCGCCGCCTGCTGTAGTATCATTTCAGTAACAGTGGTCCAGAATTACCCAAGTCCTGGAAGAAGAATTAGAAAAAGCTTCAGTGGCAGATAATTCCTTTCAATCACATACAGCATAAACATGATGCATCCTTTCTCACCAAAGAGTTTAACATTTAAATGAAGAAACACGTTGTAAAGACCAAGTAAGTGTGCTGTTAAAGGTCTATTAAATTAAAACCAATATAAAATGTGTTCTGTATAAATCTTATTTCATAACTTAAATAAGAGGAAAAGGTAAAAAAAACCTGGCCTGTGCAGTTTTTCCATAAAATCCATCCAATTTATATTAGATATCTATGGGTATCCAAAATATTGCTATGATATCCATTACCTTCTACAATAGTTTAATATTGTTTTAAAACATTGTTTTACTTCACCATTACATTTGGCAAGTTCTCACTTTCTACTAAACCTTTTCAGTTTGTTTTGCAAGACTTCTTTCTAGTAGTCAAACAGCTACAGGATTTGCAAAAAGAACCTCATAATCAGTTAACAAGCTTAATCCACAGTAGATAATAAAAAAAGAAATTATCATCATCTCCAATTCACAGAAGAAGAATGGACACTCAGATGTATCAACTGCCCTGGTAACACTTTCAGAGACTTTTCTTAATGGAAAATCAAAGCCTTCATTTTCAACCCTCTGAGCCACTTTCTTCCCTCCTAAAAAAAACCCAAGCAAAATGATCAGGATAAACATTATTATTTAGAACAAAGGTGGCTCCTACTCAAATCCATTTAATCAACATGCTTTTCCTTTTAGTATAGTGTAGGAGCAGATAGCCGAATGTTTAGGGAAAAAATTGTAAGAAACAGGACTGGGCAGATTTCACTGGAGATCATTAGTATTTTATAGAATAACCTTGCATCCTCATTTCAGCTGGGATAGAGTTAATTTTCTTACTAGCAGCTGGTATACTGCTGTGTTTTGGATTTAGGATGAGAATAATGTTGGTAACACACTAATATTTTAGTTGTTGCTAAGTTGTCAAGGACTTTTCAGCTTCTTGTACTAGCCTGCTAATAAGAAGGTCTTCTTGGGGGTACTCAAGAAGCTGGAAGGGGACACAGCCAGGACAGTTGACCCCAACTGACCAAAGGGACATTCCGTACCATGTGATAGCACACTCAGTATATAAACTTGGAGAAAGAAGAAGGAAGGGAGGAACACTAGGAGTGCTGGTGTCTTCCCACATAACTATTACATGTGATGGAGCCCTGCTTTTCCAGAGATGGCTGAACACCTGCCTAGCCATGGGAAGCAGTGAATTACTTCCATGTTTTAATTTGCTTGTGTGCATGGCTTTTGCTCTACCCATTAAACTGTCTTGATCTCAACTCACAAGTTTTCTCACTTTTACCTGTGTGATTTTCTCCCCCATCCCACTGGGGGGACTGAGCAAGTGGCTGCATATGGACTTAGTTGCCAGCTAGAGGTAAACTAGGACAGCTTCTTCCTGGTGTGAACTCAAGTCTTGAAACGCGAGGACCACAATAATTCTACTGGCATTCAATCTTGCAGAGTTTACAAATAAACACTACTACTAATTGCTATAATCAGGAAAAAAAAATATTGAGGAAAATCTATTTTCAGAAAGACCTCCATTTCATTGTATACATATACTTTTCTACCTGTCATAAGGTTGTCAGAGGCATAGTTCACAGCTCTCTAGTTAAAGGCAAAAAAGGTTTATACTTTGACATCACAACCCTGCTCTGGATGCAAAACGTGTTGTAAATGACAAACTGGTAAGGATTACTGAAAGAACAAGCTTTCTGTGAAATTACGCATAGAGAGAACCACATGCACTTCTGATTCTTCATCCTTTTGTACCTAGAAACTCTAAACTAGAAATCACTGCAGGAACAAAACAGAGCCTGTACCTCCAGAGAAAATAAGGCAGAATACAACAGATGGATCACAAGGTACAGAAACAAGAACACTAGCATTGATGTTTTTTCATCTCTAGTTTTCTTAAGAAGTGTCACAAATTACAAAATGTCCCAGAATTTGTCCAAATTCCCCTACTTAAAACTTCACTGAAATCCTGTGTAGTATTTACATTTGTTTTTAAAGCTATTAAAGAAAAGTTTATCTAAGAGTATGATTATAGAGGTTATGGGCAGAGTCCCCAGCCTGTAAGAAGATTCATAAGTAATCGCTAGCTTTTTTTAAGTAATTACCTAATTTATCTTACAGAAACTTCTGAAGAGTTACTGCTATGACAGGGCAACCAAGTATCAAGAACACTCAGAGCCAGGTTATAGCTGACAGCTTTTATTTATTATGCTGGGGCAAGTATGAAAGGACACCTTGGCTGAAACTCAAAATTTAGACTTCATTCTCTCTTGATTTTCAAATTCTCATTTTTTAAACCAGTGAACAACAAAAGAAAAAGTGAACTGACTGATCTGTCCATAGGCTTTGCTGATTTGAAGACTGACACTCAGTGTAGAGACCAACTAGACCTAAGAAATCCTACTGTTTAAATTACTTGAGTATTTTCAAATTATTTTAAATATCTAACAACAGCGCAGATATTGCTTGGAAGAACTATGCCTTAAAAATCAGTTTAATTGAAATAGAATAACGTGCCACATACTTAAAGCAAATAGTTATTACACAATGGGGTTGCAAGTTAAAAGTTCTTCGGATTTCAACTGTGCATTTTCATAGTGCTCGTTATTATTAATGTTTTATACATATAAACTTAATTCTGAGTTGCCTGGATGCTTCAGATCCCATAATATTTCTCCCCTCAGTTGTTAATATACTTACTGTTCCTCTCAACGTTTCATTTGTTTCTAGTTTATAGAGATAACACAGCCCAAAGCTGCTAGCTATCATATTGCAGGTCACAATGTATTAGGTATCATAATATTGTCTGCAGACTCACTGCTTCTTGTACTACATTTAACATTATTCACTTTATGGACACCTTGAGCCATTTACTTCAAGTCCTACACTTGCACACACAGACAACTGGTTATCTCCTGCTCAAGCCATGAGAAGAATCAAAATCATTTAGGTCATCAATTAGAGAGGGAAGACTTCACATCTCCTTCCAACCCACAGCAGGGACGTGTGACTCCCGCTACGCTGAAGCACATCTGCCATCCCATCCTGCTATCTTGATTCCCGAGCCTCCCCCTGGATCCCCTCCAAGCTGAGGGGCTAATACCACACCTACTCCCTTGGACAACATCCTGATAAGAGGCCGGCAGGCAGGCTCACACGCAAAGAGCAGAAGCTTGCGCCTAAAGCCTGGCTGACAATTTTGCTATGTTCACTAAATTATTGTCTGGTGGGATCATCACACTCGCAAACTCCCTTTGCAGGCAGAAAACTACTGGTTCATCTCGTGCCAAGTGGAGTTTTGCTGCCATCGCATCATGAGAAACATGAAGAAGAAGCTTCTCTGCTGCTACCCCACCTGCAGAGCCAGGTGCCGGGGGTGGAACACTCCTGTTCCTGGAGTGTTCTGCTCCAGCACCAAATACTTGCAAAATGACACAGCCCAGGCTGTGAACGCAACCTCCTCTTCCTGATCTTCTAGCCAATTAGCAAAAAGGTGGACAACTAAGCCCACTATTAATCATTAGTATTTTTCTAACCCAAACACATGGTCAGCTTTTTGGGGAAAAGAGGAAAAGGCGCATTTTCATGATTAATGTATCCCATCGTGCAGCTATTGCTAAATAAATGTAACACAGCGATTCTGACAATTTTAATGAGAAATTCCAGTGTCTGGTTTATTCTTTAAAACAAAGCCGTTTGTTACTTCTGTTAAGACTTTACCTTTCACACTGTTAAGATTTTCAAAGACTATTCTAAGCCGGGGAGGAGGGTGCTGCATTTGTTTGTTTTTTAAACTAATGGCCCTAGTGCTGCAGGCTGCACCATCCCAGCTGCATTTCTGAGCAAACCACATTCAGGTCCAAACCCAAGAGAAGGCGCACACCTGTCAACTTCTAAGCGTTCATCAGCTTCTGCCAACACAGCCTTATAATCCAAACCTGGAGTCTAAGTGGAGATTTAGAGACTGAACTACCCAAGAGCTTTCCTATACCTACAGGAACCGCATTCCCAAAGCGGTTTTTACCTTCATTGGTCTAAGAAAGTAGAAGAGCCGACAGCCAAAGATGGTTCAGGAGTTTAACTGCTGCTGATTTGATGCCTCGGTGAGGCCTATCCAAAGTAGTAGATCCTCTTTTCCTTCAGTTTTATTGTTCCAGTGTGGTGGGAGGGTTGTGGTTTTTTGTTG
>VZRU01009956.1:472243-501919 GCA_013398155.1 Pedionomus torquatus | reverse complement strand
TACAACATCCTTCTCCCATCAGTACGTAATTGTATTTGGATTTTCCCAAAGCAGAGATCCTCTGTTCGTTCCAATTTTGCCTTTTTTTTTTTTTTTAATTTATTTTTTTGTTATATAGACAAATTTAACTCCTCTAAGAAAATAACTATGGCTAATTATACTCTGGAATATCTGTGTTACAAGCAGAATGATTTGAAGGGCAGGCCAGCAACAACAAATGGCCAAAAAGAAAACCATTCTGCCTATCCCAGTCTCAGTTTCCCTCCTCTTAGTTCCATAGATTTGACTGGGTTGGGAGGGAACTTTAAGGGTCAGCTAGTCCAACCCCACTGCCTTGAACAGGGAGATCTTCAACTAGATCAGGTCACTCAGAGCCCCACCCAACCTGATCTTGAATATATCCAGGGATGGAGCATCTGCCAACTCTGGGCAACCTGTTCCAGTGTTTCATCACCCTCCATGTAAAAAATGTCTTCTTTTTATCATCCCTCTTTTAGTTTAAATCCCCCAACACACCAAAATATCCAAAAGAATGGAAGTAAGAGAAGCTGGTGGGCCTGAGACAGGCCTTACAGCAATGACGATGGTCTGTACAGTAGCACTCTGGGGAGTTCCTGTCACCAAGTTATGGTACAATGTCAGATAAGAAATCAATTATCCTATCATTTCCTTGTGCCGTGAGAGAGCCTGAAGAACTGATTAGTACACAGAAATTGCAGCTACCTGACTACTCCCTCTGCTGTTGTCTGGCCTGGATTAATCACATTCCTCCATTACATCCACTGAAGTAACCCTTCTTTCTGGCACTCTTACAATAACGGTTTTGGTCACCATGTGTTTAAATTCATTTTTAAGAGAACAGAAGTAATTTTCTTATGAAAACAGCAGGGTAGACTGGATAGCAAAATATCAACTATGCATAACAAAACCTTAATTTCTAGATTCAGCTCATGTAACTGCAGGTGCCCAGGCTTCCATTATAGTCACTGGAGAGTTAGTCAATACAGCCTATGAGGTCAAAACACAGCGTACCTCACAGCAGACATTTCAGTTCCACTCACTGTAATTGGAACACAGAACCTCAGACGTGGACACCCATGATCTATGTATCTTAGTGGGGAATTTACATGCCATGTATTAGCATCTTAAATGCCACAGGCAGCCACGTCAGTGGCATGTGTTTCCTTCAGGTTCCATTTCATGCCCAACAGCCCTATGCAAGTGTCCTACAGCCTCTAAGGCAGTGGGAAGGCAATCGTGTTTGGGTAACTGATGCCTATTCTTCAAATTAGGCAAGATGGAGTCCACTCTTCGGAGTTTCTTTGTGTTTTAGATGAAACTAACATTGAATTGCTTTTAGAAAGCAATTTATATGACTGAGGTGTTTGTTTCCTCCCCCCCCAACACCCCCCAAGAATTTCTTTCAACATCTCCAAGCACATATACAAAAATATAAATTATGTGTTAGCAGACTAAACCTGGTGGCCACAACAAAATACTACACATTTAGCATGTAAACCACACTGCAGCAATAAGAGCATTACTTTCAAGTGAACTGTATTACTGTATTTATATACTTTTCACCTCTCCAGTTCTACAGAGGCCACTGATTTTAAAAAAGCCTGATTTTAACCTCTAAGTGGTCAAGATGAGTATGGTCAAGGGTTTTTCTGTCTTCCAACACAAAAGCATTCCTTTTTATTTTCATCCCACTTTCTCATTTTGCTTTGTTGATAAATGCTATTAGGACTGACAAAAGTTGGGCCAAGAGCAAGAGACAGAAAGAATATATGATTACAGGACAATTAATACACTTGAGGACCTTACTAACCAGAGAAAATGAAGCAAGTTACCCCAAAAGTAGCGATAAATTTACCTTCAGCATTGCAGAAATTCAATGATATGTCTAGCAAGATAGTGTTAAGTCCCCTTATGGTATTTAGTCCCCTTAGAAGTGTTTAGTAACACTTCTGATTACTAAAAGTCCCCAAGTACAGTCACTGATTATTTCCTTCTGTCAGTGAATGCAGCTTCTGAGAGGTTCATGCCTAAGCATAAGCTTACTCAATTTTTATTCATGTCTTTTAATATTCAAGGATTCATCTGAAATGCCATTAAAAGACGGTTCCTGAAATTTTCCAATTTTAAGATTCACAACCACATTATAAAGGTATAACTGTTGGAAACAATTAGGTTTTTAGAACACAGCTGCAGTTTAGAGCCCGTTGATGGGAAAGGATGTTGTAGGAGGGTCACAGTTCCTATTAAAGCACAGATATTTAAGACACACACTTAAGTATTAAGCATACTTTTTTTTTTTTTAGTAATTTTGAAGCATTCTAAAATATCTGAGAATCAAATTAAATTCAGCAAACATAACATACCTCAACAGCTGGAACAATATCGATGCCAACTGTCAGAAATTCTTCAAACTTCAGAAATGGATTAAAGCAGCTACCAACATCAAGTAATCTGATCTTCCCCAAGGAGTGGAGCAATCTAAGAAGCAGCAAGAATTCAGCTTTTATCAAATGTTACTTTTCAAGCTATATTCTGAATTACAATTTCAGATAACTCAAAACACCTTCTCATAGAACACCATAGCAGTGACTAATAGAAGCAAATGCCTTATTTGAATTGTTGAGATACCTAAAGGACCAAGCTCTATTAGTGAAGGAGACAATCCTCAATTGGAAGAGTTTATGTTCAGAGCAGCTGTTATACTATTAACTTGTGTACCTGTAGCAAGAAACTAAAATGGCAACTTGTGTGCCCCATAGAAAGACTTTATTGCTCCATTTCCTACTTACCTTTTTGTGGTGTTTATTCGTGTTGAAGTCACACAGTGAAAAATTTAGGAGTTTAAAAGAGAAACTGGCAACACTCTGTGACCTACCTACTTGTCAGTCCCATTTTAAAGGGCATCTGAAGTCAAGTGCTGTAAGTACTTTAAGAAAGACAAGAGAACACATAATGGCTTTCCAAGGTAAACAAAAAATATCTAAAAATGAAAGTGTTTAGTTACTCCCTGCAAAAATTTTAAAATATTTTATTTGCTTTACGTTAGCTAATGCTGGAGATACACTCTAATTCTGTTTTCAATGGATACTGTGAAAGACTTAGATCAGTCCATACTAAGTTATAGGGAACTTATTCTAAACATCTAAAAGAATTGAAGTGTTCCCTCAAAACTACTTGGGGAAAAAAAAAAAAAAAAAGTCTATTCCATACCATGCAATCAGTTTTCTTTTGGACCCAAAAGCTTTTTAATGAGAAATAGTAAAAAATAGCCATTCGGTTTAAGAAAGAGTCCTAATCATAGTACTACTTACATATTCAAAAGTGAAGATTTATCCCGTAAGAATTATGAAGAACCGTTTTAGTAAGAAAAAAAAATTAAAAAAAAAAAATAAAATCTATTTCCTTATCTGCCTGCAGTTCAAGGTGAAATTGTAGATAAGATGACCAATAGTTTTAATGCTAAACATTTTGCTATGCTACCAAACAACAGAAGATGAATGATTAAGAAAGGAGGGGTAGAAGGAGGATTAAACTGAGAAATCGTGAGTTACTGCTAAGACTGATAGAAAGAGGTCAACAGACTGCTGAGGACACTTTAATACTTTAGTTTCAGCATGATGCAGAAATGCATGTATACCCTTCCAAAGTGTCATGAAAAATGAAAAAAAAACAAAACAAAAAAACAACAAAACCCCAAAAACCCAACACATAACACCCAAAAACAAACCCACAAAAAAAGAACCCACTCCACCAAATAATTACACCCATCATCTTTTCAACCAGATTCCAAAACTTCCTGGGGTAAAAAAAAAGTAAAATGTAAGAGTGGGAGATCAGAAAGAAAATACTAGACTGAAGAAAAAAAGAGAGGACATTCTTGTACTGTCTGGTGGAAGTTCCCATTACAGCACAGCAGAAGGTATGCTAGAACCTATCAGATGAGATTTAACTTTTCTTGGGAAGCTCTAACATCATTCATCTGTAACCAACTCCAAAACCAACCTGCACTGCAGAAATTCAGTGATATTTCTAGCAGGATACTGAAAAGTCCCCTTAAGGTATTTAGTCCCCTTTATGAAGGCCAAGACAGTGTTGCTCTTTCCTTTAAGTTACATATATAGCTTAAAAAAGAAAACAAAAAATTATGCCTGTCATATTTTGAGGATAGTGACTGTTGCCTTGCCCCTGAAAGCAACTCTTACCTTCCAAAGGGTAATCATCTTGACCAATGCCTAGAGGTGCATTTGTGGTCTTCAAGTTTGCAACCATAGTTACTTTCTTCATTACTAAGGCAGTTACCAGTATAGATAATGTAGCATCAGATAAGATCAATGCACCTGTACAGAAGTACTATCAGTCAGATATCTTGCCATCATTTAAAGGTTTTGCCTCTTCCTGGCACTTTGTCTAAACTGATACCCTGCCCCTCTTAAAAGAATTAGAATTTGAATGTTATACTCAGTTTCCACTAATATCAAGGAACCAGCTGTTAAATACAGCCTACAATCAACGACATCGTTCTTTAGTTTTTTATTTTCCTTGCACTCTGAATTCAGAGATTCCTCCTGTTTATTTTTAATTTGCAATTGCAGCAGACCAGTAAATGCTGGAGTTAAACAATTCTGTTCAATCCACTAGTACGGAGTTTACATCTGCCTGTTTTTTAAAGCTCAATCATCTTTTAAGTTAAACCCACGCACATTACCAGGCAACTTTAAGGCAGTCAGTGCTGAGATTTCAGAACAAACATGATAGCAAGAATTTTCTTCCCAGCTTGGATGCCAATCCCAATGTAATCTGTACAACTGGAATTTGAATACCATGGAGTGACCATTCAGATCCTAATGGCCGTAAATTACAACCACAGGCTGAAGTAGTGTCTTCTTCCACATAAGGTTAGTATGAGATTCCTCAGACCAGGACATATGCTTGTCTGGCAAATGGAAACACTTTCTCACTCAAACACAGAAACATCTGTCTGTACATAGACTTGCATTCTATATGTAACTCCAATGGTAACAGCAAAAAAATAGAAAACGTGGGACTGCAGGAAATACAAGAAGGAATACGACTTTATAATGCAGATAAAACTTCCCATAAAGAAGAGTGACAGCTTCTAGAGATCTTAATATTTTCCATTTAGAATGGTCAATGAGATACTTATACAGATTAAAATTAAGCAGCACAACCCAGAATGCTCTAATCTCCATGAGAGCCCACTTCATCTACGACAGAGTGAAAAAATCACTGTGATGTATTCTGTCTTCCTCTTTTACAAGACCTGTGCTCTTGACTGCAGCATAACATCTGACTGGGTGAAGGGGGACAGCTTCAGACTAGTACAGCATTGGGGCCCACTTCTGGAAAGCTACAAATCTGAACTCAAAGCTGAGCAAAGCCAGAAACTCTCTTTTCTAATGGACAACAGTTCTAAGGCCCATAATACAGGGCAAATTCATTCTGCTAAGTGTGCCACATCCAATGAGCCTTGTAGTCTAAATTCAGTGCAAATGTACTTTGAAACCTTAAAAGTAGCAGAGACTCAGATGCTCCCTTGTGTCTTGGCTTTCTGTTGCTTGTCAGGTTTTGCTGTCTCTCAGAACACAGGTGTGATGAATCGCTTCGTAGCAATACTCAGGCTGCCAGTTATCAGTAGGAACGGCATCCTAGTTAGCTGTTTGAGATAATTTTGAAGCTCTTCAGAAGCACTTAGATTTGGTCACTGAACATATACAGGGAGCACAGACCATTGTTCTGTGATGCCTACTGGAGACCACTGTTTCAGATGCCTACTTTTTCAGCACTGTAACTCCTAAGTCAGATTCCCCAGTGAGAATGTAACTGTGACAATCACTGATCCAGTGAGCCTATAACTTAGAACAGTGGTCCTGCGGAATTCATTGATAATCACTCTTCAACCCTGTTTCCTAGTACTTTTCAGTAAAGGCAACATTAAAAGCAAAGGGAAGTCCTTTGCCACTGCAGGCAATCTCCAAGCGCATCTTGGATCCACAGTTCTCCAATGCATTGGTGTCCAGGTAGAAAACCAAAATGTAAACAGTTCAAGATCAGTAACTGGTAAAGAAGTGCACATAACCTGGGAAATTAGTGCATTTTAAATATATCCCACACTTGTTTATTTCAAGAACTTTATTAAATGGACCGCAACTGTTAGCTGCCCTATAAATGCAACTACGAAGTGTTGTACAGAGAAGTGACATTTTCTTTTGGAAGAAGACAGAAATAGAGCACAATTATATGACCATAAGGAAAGTCATTTTACCACTGAAATTAATCACATCAAGTACTGATCCCCAAGTTTACAGTTTTCAATTACTGTATTATTTATCAAGAACAGGACGGGAAAAAATTCAGAAGCCTTATGCTGTAGTCAGAAGAACAGATCAAAACTATACATCTGGTTTTGAGTGGCAACACTGATTTGCCTCAAATTCTTCGTAACATTAAAGCATAAAGATATAGCTCAGCAAGCTAGAACTTCCTAGTGGATATCACAGATGGAACGACAGGTTGAACTTTAAGAGATAAACCTACACATGAGAAGAATCCATACCAAAAAGGTTGTGATTTTTACCATTAAGGATAAAAAGCAAGACTGCTCAATTTGACAGAAAAAGAAGAGAAACAACTCAAAAAGAGAACAAAGGGGGGACTGATTTATTGAAGGGAGGACCTGTTAAATAGCAGATAACAGCTGCTTTTATCTTGCAAGACTGAGCCACTTTGATGTCCGGCTTCACAACAGGTGCAGTTTTAATGTTAGAGAGGTAAGAACTGGTTGTGGGCTGGAAGGAAGCACTGTGGACAATACCTTATCTTACATACAGATGGAAAGTTAAAAAAGGACTGTTCACATTAGTTATTTCTGTGAGACTCATTAATTTTAATACGGTTAAGAGGTGAGCATCTGGAAATGGGTTCATCAAAGGAGCTCAGGGACTGAGTTGCGGTAAACTTTGCCCTTCTGGTTCCTATGATGCTTCCTGACATCACCTTTAACAGCTGGCTGAGAGCTTCCTACCTGCCTCTACATCTCCCAGTGTCTTTTTTACTACCTCTACAACCTATTTATTCCTAAGCTAGCTTTGCTCCTTACTAAGCCAAGTACAGCTTCTCTGCTGTGGTTTGCTAGTAAAGGTAAGCTCAGAAAGAGCTCCTATATAAGCAACTTCCTTTTAATACTATTTGAGCGAGGATGGCATACAGGAAGAACAAAGTTACTGTCTTTGCACTTACAAGAGTAAAACAAAAGGTCACAGGCTTACCCACACCTACAAAGAACCCCACAACTCTTATTTTTAGCATTACGTGACCAGAATGGTGTGATCGTACTTGAAATGTGTGTGTATGGGGAGGTTCCCCTACATCCCTTGTACCAAGACCTCACCAAGATTCAGAGTTCCCTAACTGATCAGTGTAGACAAGGTAAAAAAGCATTTCAGGAGGAAAGTACGTTTTGTGTAATATGCAATCCATTTTCATTCTGATGAACTCTGCAATTTCTTCTGTGAGGCGCACAGATAGAAACTGAACTTTGATCTCTCTGGACAGTAACTTAGAACAGCTACACCTTGATGCTTTAAGGTCTGCACAGCTACTAAAAACCTTACCATCATTTGTTGCTTACTCCACTAAATATTATGAATCTTTATGAATATTATGAATCTACCTTTGCCAGGTATGTGGATATATGTATTTTTAGAGTTTTGAGAACGAAAGTAAAAATTATCACACCTCACTATATTAACAAATACTTTAAAAAATATTTAATAAAACCTTCTCTATTAATTGCTTTCTATACACACTAGTTAGAACAAAAAGTAAGGCTAATAGATTATTGGTAGCAAGAAGAAACTCCTGTGAAGTTATCTCCACAATGGTCATTATAAACTGTACAAAGTATGAAGACAGAGCATGTGCAAAGAGAGCGCTAATGTTTTACCATGACAAAGCCTCCCACTGGAAGGCAAATCAACTTTTAAGTAGTGTATGATCATCAAACCTATTGATTTAAACAAACAAGTATCAACAAACTGCTGCTTACTGTAATGCTAATATTATGTGCTAACAAATGCCAGAATTATTGGTATGTTATAAGGTATTAGTATCTCATCATCCCTTTGTACAAGAGAGCCTGGTAGTTCTCTTTAAAAACAGGTACTCCATTTGAGGCTGACTTAGTGAAACGAGCACTAAGAAAAGGAGTCTGTGTGAGAAGTCAGCTTATAAGAAGCTACTACCTTCATTTTGGAAGTACTTGTTTTGTCTTAACAGCACAATGAAAGGGAAAATATTTATATTTTGCATGATACTATTCAATCACATCAGCATTTGGGATCTTTATGCCTTTTGCAAGTTACTTTACAAACCTGAGAAACCACAAAAGATACCAGCTGATAAGGACAGACATCTGCTAAGAACATTAGTAACGTGCTCATTCCTTTCCTAATACTATAACCTAAAGTCAGTTCCAGTCACAGAAGACATGCTACAATAATGAAAAAAATCTCTTCACAGAATAAACACTGTTGCAGGTTGTTGTAAGAACTGGTCTATAAAGAATATGAAGCAAGCCATAAGAGTAACATTTAAGGATAATATGCTTATGCATTTATCATTCTATTATACTTGCAAAATATTAAAATTCTTTCCAACACACAGAATAGCCACAAACATGACCCATGTTATTTAGGAAAAAAAGGTGGGTGGCTAACTGGAACAAAGCTACTCCTGAATGCCAAAAATAAAATTCTTACTTAATTTTGGTTTTCACCTTCACTCAAAACCGTTGTTAGGAAAACACCTCAAGGATACTACAACTTCTGCAGAGCCAGTCATCAGAAAACTAGCACATGTAAAATTAAGGGTTATAATTCAAAATTGTTTTTGAAGTGTATAATTGGAATCAAGAGTTTCTCTGCAATTATTTATGAAGAGAAAGTTTTAAGTACTGTGATATTTACATTTAGCACTTAGTACTTACATAAGCAATTGACTTTTCAACAATGCTGAACAGCCATTAGATTCTAACTTAATTAATGTCTCCCTTATTTCACCTCAAGGATTAATATAAATTGCACTGCACACCAATGACATACAAAAGTTAAATTGACAACTTAGTCATCTTCATTTGAGAGTTAGAGCATTCTCAAGCAATTTTTTATGGCATCCAACACATACAACAAATATTTCTTGAAATGAGTATATGTTCACACAAAAATGCTCTTTCTGAATGATTAAAAAGACATCAGGCTGATCTAACATGTTATGGGGAAAAAATGCCCAGGTCAGTCTTATCACACAGAGGGTGGAAAAAAAGTCTGCAAGGCAAGTAAAACTTACTCTTCTGCTGTTATATCTTCATGATTTGTCAAGCCAAAGTTTGGCAAAGGATCTTCAATCTTGGGAGCCTGGGGAACATTTAAAGCTGGAGTGGTCTTAGAATCAAGAAGTGCTCTTTTTTCATCTTTCTCAAGTGCTTTTCTTTTCCCACCGTTTTGAAAATACTCTCGACATACACTGTAAAGACAAAAAGAACAATTCCCCAGAAAAACAGGGTGCTATTTTTGGTTATTACTACAGATAAGACACAAAACAGAGGTTTAAGAGATACAAGCGATGTCAGCTTTTAAACAAATCTGGGTTTTACTGCAACGTTGCTACATCAGCTTTAGGAAAGACGTAATACACCCAAGGACACTTGAAGTTGATTGGTGTTTTATTTTCAGAAATTAGGCTTTAAGTCAGATTTGAGTAAAGAGATTGACAATAACTTTATCTGGACAGACTTTTAGAGCAAGACAGCAGAAGTCTTGTCAGAAAACCACCAGAGCGTAAACTTCAGCTGTCACCTGAGCACCATGGTTCTCCACTAAAAGGCAAAGAGTTATTAACTAGCTACCCACAAATTAAGGGGATTTTGAAACATCTATGTCTTGCAAAGCACATAATGTTGGGAAAAGAAACATAATCCAGGCTTATGGGCTAACTACATACAGCAGTTTTCAATTTTAATTGAGTTTGCCTGAGATGTTTTTTGCTTTTAAGTAACAGATAATTGCAGTAGCTATGGAAGACTTATTTTAGCTTTCAGTTTTCCCCCCACGCTTATTTTGCTCATAGGAACCAGAAAACAAATGATCTGGTCGTACTAGAACAGAAATGTATACCAGTTTAAAGGAATGAACGTTATCAAAAGGTTAATTTGTACCTGCATACTTCGATCAGGAGTCAGCATCAGTGTGTCAGAAGCTAGCATTATGTTCAAGAATAACTGAATTTTGTCCACAAAATAGAACTAGAATTGGAAACAATTTGTTGCTGTGAAATTAGAAAGCCTGCCTGACTCACCCTGAACAAAGCAGTATTTTTAAGTAGATGTGCCACCAACTATTTGCATGGAAAGTTTATCAGAATTAGTACTGGTTTGAACTATATTTTCGTAACAGTTTTATGATGCTTTCTTTAAATTCACTCAATTTTCGTCTAATGAAGCTGCAGAGGCTTGAAGGAAAGATTTCAGAAAAATTCAAGTGTAGTTTAATAACACCTTATACAAAGCAGGATCAAGATAACATAGTATTTCACATCACAGATTCAGAAAGGGACACTGTTGGCGTAACTGCATCTAAATCACAAATAGAGACAAGGACTTGGGATACTTAGGCCTCATCTAAGGGTTGGTGATATTACAGGCAACAAATACATCCAGCCTCTCTATCATACAAAGTGTGAAGGAAAAAAGAAGTCATTGGAGTTGAGTTTCTAAACAGGAAATAGACATAATCAGACACGTATGGGTAGAAGTTGCTTTACTCCAAGACGGTAGGAAATTACCACCAGTAAATGTAGTTACAGTAGCATATTATGTCCAGGTTACTAATTCTTGCCATGAGGGGGAAAAATAAGTTATCCTGGGCACATTTCTGTGCTGACATGCTTATAGGCCCTCAAGATCAAAACTGACCCGTCTAACAAACTCAAAGCACAAGCAAGTTTTACTTGCTCAGGTAGGCCCTAGGCATTCTTGTACTAAATATAAAAAGTCTAGAAGGAAGATAGCATCCTCAGAGCAGAAAACACAGAAATAAACACAGGAAACATTACATTTATATAATCAACAAGTTCATAATTACAATTCCTCAGTAACCAAAGCTATTTTCAGACCAAAGAAAAGCTAGGTGGAATAAAGAAATAAAATCCACCTCTTAACGATATGGAGCAAGATCACATGCAGATGTATGAAGAACAGTCCAGGCTGCAGTACTCCCAGATACATAGACTGTGAAACCATACCAACTCCATCCATTAGAGCTTGCGTGGATGGAAAGACAATTCTAAAATGAACAACTTTAAAGAAGAAGGAGCCAGACATTTAACTTAGCAGGAGAGAGATTAAGAACAACAGTAAGCAAAAGAGAACCCTAGAAAAACACTTGCTTGCTGGTAAGCTAATAAAAGATTATTTTACAATGTAGTATATTTATATGATCAATTTAGAGCTATTTAGTTCTGTGTGCCATTTAGTCAGAGAAACAAACAAAAAAATATAATTCTCGCCATTTATCAGCTACCTTACTACTTTGTGAGCACCTTGCAGTCTCTTTATTTTTATTGTCTTTTTCCTCATTATCTTTCCTATGACATCCAAAATCAGCGGCAGTTTAAACAGAATTGCACTACCATTAATGCTGACATGTAAGTCAGAACACATCAAAAAGCTTCCAACTTTGGGAAGACATAGTGATTTTTCTCAACTATTGATGCTTTCTACCTTTTAACTCACTACAACCACAGAATGATAGCTGCTGCTATGTTGCCCAGTTTAACATGTAGTGAGCTGCTGCACGGAAGAACCATCTACTTGTAAACCATATTATAAGCTCCTCTTGTGACTGAGATGTCATTTCTTCTTCATTCCTTGTACTGGTACAAATCGGTGTTTTTAATTCCATTCTTCTACCCCTGTCTCATCACGTCAACCAGGTTCTCATAATCCTGTTTTTTTTTAACTGACCTTCCTTGTCTGCATATAAGACACTATCAGAGACAACCAAGAGGAGAAGCATCTTCTTCTCCTTGCTTTTCGCTGGTTAGATGGAGGGGCCAGAGCCACAGGAAGGCCCAAGACTGGGTTAAATTCTCCACATTCAGATTCCAGCCTGCATACCTGTGCAGTACCACCAGAAAGCAAAAAAAAAAACAAGCAACCTAAACCAACCCAAAACCAAATCCACCCATCCAAATACAAAACCCCAGGAAACACTGCACTTCATAACCACTGATGGGTTATTTTATGCCTTGCTGAAGTTACAACAATTCTGGCAGGATTACTACATGTTGCTCTTTTGGCTCCTGTGGCCTCTGATGAGCTGTTTGTGTACCTCCCATCATGGAATGGGACTTTGCACCTACTATGGGGTACAGAGAGCACCTGGGCAGTCACCTCACAGGAGCTAACAAGGGGTTACCCCATGGCAGCTTGATGTAGCTACACGTTTCATTTCAGGGCCATTAAAAGCTGTAATTGATCACACAGTGGTTCTGAGTATGCAACTATATAGGACTGCATTTAACAGTTGTCTAAAATAATGAAGAGAACATACCTTAATTATCTACAAAGAGAAATAATATTAAGGAATCTATTTTACAATTCTGAGCACTGACATGGCTCCATTTTGAACTGGCATTTAAGCTTTCAGACTTTGATGATACAATAATAGCTCCACAATTAGCATACTTGTTTGTGAAGAATTGTGCAATGTAAATGCCACATGAGCTAACACTTGCTCCAGTTTACATAAACAGTGAAATAAACATTTCAGGTCTAAACTGTCAAAGTTTGCTGACAGAGAGACAAGTGAAGTGTCCAGTTCATGTCTTTGCCTTAAAAAAACAACACAAAACCCCTAGGTATTTCCTCAGTGTAACTTGTTTATCAAACTTTAAATCTGAAAGCTGACCACCCTGTTCCACCATTTAGGCTGGACATGGATAGGAAGTTTTAATAAAAGCCAATAGGATATATATTCATTTGTTAATATGCTCCAGCAATGAAAGAGAAGTTTTGAATACAGTGACCAAACCCAAGGTTTTCAACAGAATATAATTTCAAAAAAGGGAGGACGAAATTGCTAAAGAAACACTAAAAAGCTAAAAAGCTTGACTAGGTCCCTTACAGTATTTATTAATCATAACCTAATATTGGATAAGTTCAGTGAGAGTACACAGAAATAACATACTTCCCTTAGGAGCTGAAAGAAACTCTGGACTTCTCTTTATGGTTTCTGCCTGTGAAGTGTTTCCGCCCTCCACCCGCACACTGAGAAATAAATTTATTGATATCAACTGGCAGAGCTGCTGGCCTGAAAAAAATGAAGCTGTAAAATCTTCTATAGGTTTAACCCACCTCCCAACCTCCAAAGAAAAATCAAGGAACGGACAATTTTCGATTTCCCTTGCTGACAGTAACCATGCCTAGAACAGCAGAAAAGTTTTCCCCATACTGGAAAATATTTTGCTATTGTCATGTAAAATAGGTTTAGGCTAAGGAAATCCTGTATTCCACATAAGTGAGAGCACTAGGTTTCTCAAAATAAAAAGTTGTAACTTTTTATTATCATGGCTACATTTTGTTTAACTTCAGATTGAGAAACCGGCATACAATACATTCTTCCATTTTAGTTTTTAATACTCTGTTTCAATTCTAGGATTTTGAGTTATTTTTCTTTTGAGAAACACAATTAGGTCTGTAACCAGATGTTCCTCTGGTGTTTTGTCCACCTCTCTACCCCAAGGCAGCTTCTGGAAGCAATATCCTTCATTACTGAAAGATTCCAAGAACTTGAAAACAATCAAGAGTTACCATATGACCACTGCTCTAATTAGCTCTAGTGTTCAACAAACAGAGTTTTATCAGAAAAAAAATATTATTTAAAAGCAAAAATGAAGACTGTCATACAAACACAATGAACATTAAGTATTTTTCCTATTTTAAATGGTTTCCCTCCTCCTGTTTATGCCACCTCCATCTCAATTCCATTCTCCTGGAAGTGAACTGCTTAACTAGCTGCATTCATCAAAGAAAGCTGTAAAACAGTGTTTGAAAGGACTTGCAACATTCATTCAACCTTCCAGACTCAAACAGCACCAGCTTTCCAGGCCTAGCAGAGACCTGGTATTCCCAATGATCCTGTAAGAGATCACTCTGCCTTCTCTTCTTTTGACTAGACAGTTTCAGCTAGTTTCTAGGAACAATGAAGGCTTTTGTGGAAGAAACAATGGAGTTTTTTGATCATTTCTTTATCTTTCTTGGAGCTGAGCTGATGTTTGTTAAGTGCACTGGACCAGGTGATGTTTTGGCTTAGAGCAAAGCTAAATAAAGTCAGAGAAGTACTTTGTGTACCTTGTGGACAATCTAATTAATGCACTCCAGTATGTTGTTTGCCTTTACTGCAAAAGCATCCCATGACTATTTCATATTCAGCTTGTGGCCTGCTACGGGATCCAAATACTTTTCTAAAAGAGTGACACAACCAATTACTCCACATCCTGTATTTGCATAGTTGATAATATTGGGTACAGTTAACGGCACCGTTAGTTTTAATCCTGCTCTCAGAGTGACAATTCTTTTCTCTTTGATCTCATTTTCAAATTTAATAAACGACTTTATTCTAGGAGATTGCTAATGAAAATCTTGATTAGAAATGGATGCAGGGACAGACCCTGAAGAGCCCTTCTCAGTAAATCACATTTTAAGATAAGTTCTAACATCTATTTTCTGCATATTTCTCCAACCACTTCTGCACTCACCTGACAACAACTTTATCTAGTCCATACTTTTTCAGTTTGCTCATAAAAGTAAAAAGATCTTATAAAAATATGCAGGTCTAAATAGTGCTATTTTTAATTAGAAGTGCAGATTTTGGTTTTGTTATTTTAAAAGACTGCCAAGTCAACACAAGTCTTCACACTGACGCAAAAGCAACAGGAAGAAGCAAACGTGCTGGTCTAGCTTATTTTAAGTAGAACCAGAACAGGCTGACATTCATTGTCCATACAAAGGTGCACCAGTCTACCTACGCCAGTAAAAAATCAATAGACCAGATAATTATTCAGGGTAAACATCATCTTATCCTATTTTGGTTTACATTTAGTGTTGTAATATAAATGAAATGAAAGAAATATAAATATTAGTTTCCAAATACCACTTGATACTATATTGAGTTTTTTAAAGCTATAAAAAGAATATAGGGAAAGGACAGTTGAGTGTTGCAGGCTTTTTACACCACCACTCAAGGGATCACTAAACGGCATTTGGAAGGGACGAAGTTTTAATCCATCTTCCTATCCCTGCTCCACTCCCAGCTAACAGTTACCTAACATTGCACTGGAACAATAAATAAAACTGGCCCTATACAATGCAGCATAATAGTCACCAGCACAGTCTATTATGTACTGCTTTCTATCTTTCACAGTTTCTCAAGTCAGGAGACATGATTGTCTAAATCAACAAATAATGAAGAAGTAAAATAAAAATAAGTTTAATGTCATCTGGTTTAAGAATAATGTCAGAACAAGCTTTTTTCTAGTGGCTGTAACTAAATAGCTAGAAAGGCTGTCGAAAGAGGAATGCTGCAAGAAAATTTTTATTCTCAACCCTCAGACATACACATGGCTTCTCTGGACGCTATTCTGCATTCTCTGATTTACTTTATCAGGTGCTTGTTTATAAGAGAATACAAGAAAAATGACAAAAAGATTTACAAATGAAAACCAAAGCCCCAAACTTCTTTTTTTAACTTCTCAGTTGTAGATCTCAAAAAAAACACAACCATTTATTCAAAGAAAAACAAAAAATCCTAGACTCTGTTCTTCAGCAGGGATGAATCAAGTATTTTCAGCATTCCACTCTCAAATTAAGTTTCATCTAATACATCAGCTACTGTCCTGCTGTCATGGTGATACAGTTAAAGCACTGAGCAAAAGCTTTCAGTGAAGTCTCATGTAAGTCAAGTTCTCTTGCATTCAATTATGTGCCCAGAGACAAGGAGCAGCAGCAGCAATGGGACCTGCCATCTGCCTGGCACACCTCTTGGCCCTTTGTAAAGGAACAAAAAATTGCAGAACACACAGCCAATCTGAAATGTTCTGGTATCTAGCTATCCTGTTCTGAGTTTAATCCAAGACATACAAAAGAGAAAAAGCACCTCTCTTTTTCTACTGATGTAAAACTCCTGACTCCTCAGCTTCCCAAACTGCAAAGATACACACTTCAATTGAAACTTTATACTGAAACACAGTATTTTAATACATCTTTACCAGGTGATTTTTTTTCTTTTCATACTGCAAAGCCCAAACCAGACACCTATTTAAAATGTTTACTTTGTAAGTCTTGTAGGAACTACAAACAGGAAACAAGTGAGACACGGAGCCAAATAACTGCAATGCACAGGGCACCAACTGTCCATAAGGAACATTATCCTGTCCTACAGGGTAACAGACAAACTTGCCACAAGCTAAGAGTATACTGTTTAGCTGAAGTTACTTTAAAGGAAGCACATACAGCCCTGTTGAAGAAGTTTCACGTATCATTTGCCAATCAAATCAGAAGAAAATATCAAGCAATATTCTATGGGAGTCTGTCCTGGGTCTAGTACAATTAGTAGTTTGACAGATAACCTCAACATTGGGAACAGTAAATGCTCCCCTTAACGGATATGCAAACTATGCCAAGCTGGGGTGGGAGGGGCGAGGGGTAAGATACTGCAAGAAATCATAGTATTAGAATTTAATATGATTCAAAAGAATGTAATTTAGTCAAGGAAGTACATATATCATCAATTCCATAGAAGTAACGAATAGCACAAATAGAATAAAACAATTAGAAACCAAGGAAGCTTGTAAAAAAGAAATGGGTGGCTGGGGATCACAAACAAGCATAAATCAATCCCTGCACCAATACAAAACAAAACCCACAGAAAACCCATCAAACAAGGTCAGCAGATTAACAAGAGTTTACTACAACCTCCATAATATATCTTCATTTTATTTATTCCTGAAAAGGCCAGGAGAACACTGTGTCCTTTTTCGGGTATAGTTCTTTCCAACTCATTGACCTCTCTTGTAACTGGGATAAGGATACATGAAACATGTCTGGAAAAGGATCTATAGAGAAACACTTAACCATCCATTCTATGATTTTACAAAAATTAAACTTGAGCTACACTCTATTTATAGTTCATTTTAGGTTCAAGCATATAGAAAATTACTTCATAGGTTTACTTGCAAACAGCTTCAGTATTCAAGGAAAAAAAAAGTTGTTTGTTGAAGATACTTTTAAAAAAGCACCACCTTATAACAAAACACTTTATAAGCTATATCTTCTTAGTAAGCTGGAACAGTATGAAGGTTACTTGTTTTAGGAAGCAATAAATCACTAACATGTTATAGAACAAATCCTAAAAATAGCAAAAAAAGCACAACATGTTTAAGCCTTGTACTACAAATAATCGTGACCTGAAGTCTGCAATAGCATCATTCAAATACATTAAGATTTACCTGCAACACCATTCAATTCGGCCTTCACCTTCACAAGTTTTTGCCCAGTGATTATCTGCAAGGTTTTTCATTGCCACAGCATATTCACACAGAGTTTCCTCATCCTCACAGTGCTCACGCCAGATCTTATCGAAGTCTCCCACTAAATGAAACAACAAAATTTGCACATTAGATACAAAGTGTCTCATTATCTCCATGGCAAAATCCCCATCTTCCAATTAAAACAAGTTACGTAAGGCACCCAGAGGTTACTTTACCTGCTTGTAATAAAAACAAGGTTCCTTTTCCCCAAACACAAGATGTCATTAAGGCAACTATTGGGTACGTGAAAACCTAGAATATTCTCAGTATACTGATTTTGTTCAGTTTGTCTTGTGAAATTCAAGTCCCTGGGAAGTTTTGCTTTCAGATTTCTGTCCACGAGCATTAAACATTTTAGAAATGAAAGAGTGAAAAGTTTCTTAGTAGCATTCACATGCACAGCAAATACAAAGGACGATATTACATGTAAGAAAGAAAGTTTAACCTGGAATATAGATTTCTTTGGAGTCATTGGAAAAGAAATTCAAGCTGTCATTGATGTCTGCCTAATCTAGAAAGTCTTGGGGAATTAGATTCTAGGCAGAAGCACTGAAAAAATTAAACCAACCACAGTCAGGACATCACAGATAAGTCACCTACTGATCTCCAAGGACAGATTTATTTCCACGCTTCTCACCTTGCTAAAAAGAAGTCTTGCAGGTTAAATTCTGGCACTTCTAAGTAATTAAAGATGATTATTTCCCCTCTTTTGCTGCTAAGCAGTCCCTTTACATAATGTACTGCTAAACAGAAACAAGATAAATACTGATCATGGCTAGCCACAATTTCTATTGTGGTTTCTACAGCACACAAACCCTTGGTATACCTTACTAAAAGGACATTTCTGCCCTAAGAAAGAAAAATACGTACTCACTGGTATGATCTTCGCTAATTCCTTTTGTGTTTCTTAATCACAAATGTGCGCACATCTAGTATAAGTATGTATGAATCTATAGAATAAAATTTATTACTGATTTTGCACCTACAAGCCAATACTGCCAACTACAAATTTTCAAAAGCAGAGCTGTGACCTTAAGCTTTGACTCAGGCAGTCAACACATTTTCACAACATGGTTCCAGAAACAGTTTTTGTAGCACCTTCATATTACAAAGAAATATTTTAAAAGTTTACCAAGCATAAGCTAAATAGTGTCCACTAAAGCCTGAAACTAGCCTACAGCATGACTTGCCCTTGTATCAGTAAGAGATTTGTTTCTAACCCACTTAGGTCAACTTCTTTGATGTGCTTTGTTTTAATTAGCAGGAAATAACTAACAGATTTCTTCCAGTGACAACTTGCTTCCCTCCCCCCCGCCCCATGTGTGCAAAGCAGTAACAATCCCTCACCTCACCTGTCCTCCAATTATAGCAAGAAGGACAAGCACCTACAGTTGTATACTTCAGAGATTTAAACCAATCATCCAGGTTACTCCCTATTTAAGTTTGGTTTAGCGATGTCATTGCAATTTTCTCTTCAAAAATAATCATCTAGCTCATTTGTACAATCATCAAAATGAGTCACGTTTAAAATAAGGTGTTTATATTCCCTTGTGTGAGATGGCACTTGAGATGGGAGTGGACATGGTTTAGTATTAACAAAATAGGAAAGCTATGCAAGAAATCACATATTCTGCTTGCTATTCAACAAGCATATAGGAAAAAGTTATCAGACTGGACAAACAAATTACAGTATTATATTGGAGTGGTATCCCTCATTATTTCCCAAATGACCCTAGTTCAGAGAGATATGCTTGACAAGAAAAGGTGCTACTGTAGTTGCAATTGACCACTAGAGCAGAGAAACACCCAGCTCGTAGGCAGGCACCAAAAGGTACTTCCGATAACACCTGTGGGTCACTTTTCCAAAACTTTCAGGACAGTTTTATGTAGAAAAAAAAAAAAAAAAAAAAAAAAAAAAAAAAAAGTCAAGCAGGACAGAACATACTCTACTAATGAAAGAGAGGAAGAAATGGCACAGTGTCCTACTAGCAAAGGGGGCAAAACGAGCAGAACTCTAACAATTTTTTATGTCTTGCATCAACACAGTGAAGAACGCAGACAGCAGCAAACCAGAAAGCACTAGCCAAGTTCAAAGTGTATTCTCAAAGCAAATTAATTCTGGTGCAATTTAGATAAAGTTACATAGATTCTCTGCCACAATGCTGTGAACTTTACTGCATGCTGCAGGCAACTGTGAAATGCTCAAATGACATGCAGTTGCTAAATTTTTGTTTGAAGAATACACAGCTAATTAGAAAGGAAAAAAGTAAACAAGTGAATACTTACTGAGGGAAAACATCCCAAATACAAAATCCCAAGTTTAATAACATTCTTCTTTTAGTTCTATTACTTCATTTGATCTATTAGGCAATTATTCTATTTCCAAATACCAATTTTCCTTAAAACTTAAGAAATAAGACAGATGTGGAAGAAGAAATGTGCAAAGCACAGATGTTCTTAGCTAGCCAGTCCTTGCTTATGGCAAAGTAGCAATGCTTCATAGTGCTGAATTTTGCTCTCATAGCAACTTTCTTTACTTCCTTCTGAACAAGGCAAATTTGCATTTCTTCCTGAAAGTCAGAGGAGGGGCGTAACAGTCCACAGATAAGGGATCTTAAATTTAGATATACAGCCAGATCCAGAACTGACTACCGGCACTCTGGGACATGAACTTTGGGTTACAACAGAGCTGCCTATGACAGTAAGAGTTTCTTGGCACTGAGCTGGCAACAAAGTAAAGCAGAACAATACAGATTATGAAGAGAGACATGAAGAACAAAAGTGAAAAATTCATCACAGAGTAATTCTGTCATTCATCCTACTTCAAGTCAATTCTGTGCGTGCCTCTGATTTGTTCCCATCTACCAATACTGATATAGAAAATAGCAACACGGCACAGATACAGCACAGCTTCTGTATGAACACCTAAAAAGAGGCAAGAAAAAGTAAGATGAAAGCCAGAGAGGACAGACAGAGTTACACCTTGAGAAACAGAGTAAAAGTAAATATGGAACAACTTCTGATTGTTCTAAGAATAGGAGACGTTAAGGAAAACCATAAAAAGGCAGCTTCAAAAAAACCCACGTTATTTCATCACAAAATTTATAATCAAGCTTAAAGTTCATGCAGCTGGGCAAACTAATGGAAGAAAATCCATGACAAATTCCATATTTGAAGATGCAATTTCTAATTCAGGAGCTCCTAGACCATGAAATCACTGGAAGACCGAACGATAAACAACCGTATAGTGAAACTCCAGCAGCACTTCTCATATATTCTTGTCTCAGCAACTGCTGTTGACCCACTTGTCAACACTGGGTTTGATATGATATCCATCTGTCTTCATTAATGTAAGCTCCAAACAACTGCAGGTGAATTGTTTTCTTAAGGGCATCAGTGTGCAGAGACTTTCAAAGAAGTGTCTGAGGTCCAGCTTCCCTTGAGCAAGTACCACGGTAGTGAGTTGTTTTAGGTTCCCCTCTGCTCCTCCCCCCCATTTTTCTCCAGGGTGAGCTTTGCGAAAGCATGAATAGGCACAGTAGATTTACAGGAACTGCAATTCTAGAATCATGCTCCAATACTTAGTTGAAAATGCAAGTAATGCTTCCTGTCTGTTGAGATTTTGAGGTAGTGACTACAACGGGTCTTCCAGAATCCAATTTCAAACTAATACCCAGAACACAGTAGAGAGAAGTATTAAATTTTTCAAGCAATACATTATAATTCACTGTATATTAATTTTCAAAATAATACATTATAATCCACATGCAAATACTGCATTAACTGCAGTGGAGTTAAACATTTGTTTATGAATCATTGCTTGTGTAACCAAAAACTCAGTAAAATATGCAGACAGGTTTTGCTGCAAAACTAATAGTTTAAACTAAAGAAGTAAGATAAACTAAGCCTTCTGTTAAGTCATCAATAATGCTGTTAATTAAACAGAAGTTTGTGGTAGGCTAATCTAAAGAATTTTATATATATATATACATATACATAACTAAGATGTGATCAAACATGCAAGGTAAAATATTTGATTTTGTGTATTAAACTTTTCACCTCAGGTACTCATGACCATATAACATACATTTTAAGGTTACTGGACACTTACTATGTATGTGGAGATCACCTTTTATGGGATTTAAAGCTCTGCAGAGATCTCTATACACTTCTTATCTCCATCAAGGAACCAGTTATGCCAATGCCCGGCCGAAATGTACGATTGGTGAGACTGGCTCACAACAACAGTTTTACATATCTTTCAAATCACTACACTGACATTATTTTAAAATTATTTCATGTTTGCTCTCCTCCCTATCCAGAACCACCTAGAAAATAAATAAATTACCTACTCTTCACCTATTTAACTATTCCTTTAAAGATGAAAAACCTAAAAGCTTTGTCTTTCAAGCAATTCCATCAGTGAGCAAATGACAGGTCAGCTTCTAGGTTCTACGTAACACTGTTTACTTATTCAGCAACAAAAATCCAACACTCTTTACCTAGAACAGAACCCTTCTGAACAGTTTCCACCCACATTAATATTGCCTGCAAAACAGCCAAATCATACCCCTAAACTCAACCACAGAGTAATCAGCAGTTGCTGAATCCCGTCACAGACAGAACAGGTCAGGCATGTATAAGTTATTTTTAAATTATCCTAATTACAAGATAGTTTTAATTGTGGGTAACAGCAATAGAGACCTAACGTTAGCTGTAAGTTTCAACAACTGAAAACATTTTTTAATAAAGAAGAAAGAATCACACAAGCACATTTCACATTTATTTACAAGATCTCATCAAAGGTCCCCAGCACAGCATTGAGAAAACCAGGTTTGCCATTCTTGGTGGGACAATCCCACACTGTAACAGTTCTCTCCAAGAAGTATATTTTTAAAAAAAAAAAAAAAAAAAAAAATCCAACTTTCTTGCATCCTATTTTTTGTTTGTCTTTTTAAGACATATCTTTGTAGAGTGCTAAATGGAACTGTCATTTAACATATGTTTATGAAATAGAAAAAATAATTAGTCAATTATTCTTTAACTTCTGACATAAATCATATCAATTGGTGTTTTAAATAAAACACAACCCTCTGTACATAAAAGAAACAAAGTTCAGTTTTGATAAATGCAGCATCTTTCATTTTGGATTGGGATAAAATTCCATACAACTTATTTGAATCATTCTGTTCTATCAAGCAACAAAATAGTTAAGTCATATAGAGTTAAAATTACTACTGCATCCACAAGACAAATTTTGTAACTACTTTCCTTAATTCCATTGGTGCTCTTCAGAAAGATAGTGCAGTCATCTCTGACAATCTCAAAACCAAGTATGACATACTTCATTGATCACTGAACAACATTTTGCATCCCAAAATTTAACTAACACCATCCACTTAAGCCTCACGCAGATGCAACGTGGGTTTAGGTCTTAATCAACAGCTCCCCTCAAAAGAAACAGTTTTTCAACATTTAAAGAAAAATGGAATTAGAACAGCCATTATTTCATTTCAGAAAACCACAGTTTTCTGGAATCAAAGTAGCTGTAATTGAAAAAGAAAAAAAGGAGAGAGGGGAAAAAATTAACAAGGGTAAAGAGCTTCAAGTCTTGGCTACCTACATGCTGCTAAAAATTGCTAATGTAAAAAAAAAACAAAAAAAAAAACAGATTAAATCCACTCTCCACTCCCTTTTCAATAGTTTTATTTAAGAGCTCATCGCCTTCCTACGCACACCTTTGATAGTTCTGGCAGAGGAGAAAATAAGCTCAATAAATTGATAAATAATGAAAGCCAGAAGCAAAAGCAACACGTTCATATTTGTGCAATAGTTATTAATAAAGCTCTTTGAATTGCTCATTATAAGAAGCAAACCCATCCCCACAATTAACAAGAAACCATGACACTGCTGGGTAACTTCAGATGACAGGCTGCTGGCCATAGCAACGCCTAGCAAGACCTGTCAGGTTTCTTCTTTGTTGTTGATGGCAATGCACTGTGGAATGAAATATCCATCTCATTTTCAGCCTCTTAAGACCACCTCTCACTTCTTTGCTCAAAACAGTAAATCAGCTTCTACATCATGATGAGAAGTAAGTGGGAAAAGCAACTCTATGCTGCCCAGTAGGTTAAAGCTGAAATCAAATTCCTACGAATATCTGACAAAATTTCCTCATTAACAGTGACTTGTCAGCTGAAATTTAGCTGCACTACTAAGTATCTGGATACTGTGACAATGATTAATAAAACTACACAAGGAATATTAGTCAATACTAAGCTATTTATAGCTTTCAGTGTGTATAACAAACTTGAGATTTACTGAACATTGGTCTTAATAAAACAGCGTATACAATATTTCTTGTGAAAGATATTAGGTATATTTGGCTTCACTGTTTTCTGGTTTTATGTCTAAATACATAACATGAACTTCAACTCGGGCAAAGTTCAAGCAATCAGAGCTAATATTTTCCTTCTTGTCTGACTAGCGTTTGCTTTTCGGTTCTTAGGATTTAGTTGAAGTCTTTCACAATAAAAATGTTTAAAAAAAAAAACCAAACACAAAAAAACCCCAACAAAGTGCAAGAATCTAATATTTTCTCCTTATCTCAATATCAACATTCCTCCCTTTTACTCACATAGAGAGGATGCATTTGACCAAATGCAGATTTCTACATCTGACCCATCAGGTAAACTTCCTATCTATCTGTTTACACTGGAATCCCAGGGCACAATTCACCTGCTATTTAAAGCATCTACTGGGGGTCAGCTAACATCACCCTGAAGAGTGATCTGTGTCTCCCGTCTGCTATAAATCTCTGACAGCTGTCACGGAAACAGTGGGGAGCCCATTTGTGAGAGTTTAAGCAATTACTGCCCCCAGGTGTTGGCCCTACTCTATTGGAAACTATCACCCCCCTCTCCTCTTCCCCCAAAACCTGACTTTCAGACTCTGTGCCGCACCTCAAGGATACCAACACAAAGGCTAACAGAAACTACTGATTTTGGTAATTTGTGCAAACAGGAGAAAAAAAAAAAAACATCAGAAGCAGGTACAGATTTCATTACACTGACCCTGCATTTTCCCCACAAAGGCAATGATGGAGCTAGGAAGGAGGCTATATATAGCATTCAGCGGATGCAAATCTGTGCTGTAGCCAGTGGACATTCAAAATTTGTGGGCTAGATAAATCACAGCAACAATTTTATTAGTTAAATCCCCCAAACAGTAAAATGTTATGAGATTTCTAATGGAAGTTTCACTGCAAAAGTGTGGTGTGCAAAGTTTAAGGACAAGCATATCTTAATGCCTGTGTCATAAAATAGCACCAACTTTAATTTTTAATGAAATGGTATTTATTTTCTGTTTCTTGAAAATGTAACAATTACCATTCCCAAATGTTTACCTCTTCCAATAAGTTAATGCAAGTGGAAAAAGACAAATAGAGATCTAAAATGTAATTTGTTTACTGTGTAGAAATAAACCTAAGTTTTCAACAATAAAGAGTAACAACTGTTACCTTATCACTTAAAGTTAGTGACAAAGTTTTCCTGTCCTGTGAAAAATGCCACATTGCAAAATGTTTCCTGTTTCACATCAGGAAGAACTTAAGCTCTCTCAAAGTTTTTAATGAAAAACATCAGAGAGGAAGAGACCGTAAAGCAACTGACTTCAGAATGACTCGTCTCATGTGAACATCTAAACCACTTACCTACTCAGAGTACTTATTACTGTCAGGTAGCATTCTGTAAATTCTTCCTAAATTTCTGGATTCGAAATAACTCTTAATAAAGTTATTACCCATTTCTTTGAAGTTTCAACAAATATTTTTTTTACTGAATTAAACTACCATCTATGGATTTTTGTGATACAGTATCTAATATCAGGCCAAACATCAGTGTATGTGATTCTAGGCCTGAACAGTAGGAAAGGAGAAATGAAACAGCAAAATATTTCATAAAATACCTTTACAGATACCTCAGCAACTTTTTTCCACTTGTATTCCATCTGGGATGTCCAGGGAGAAGCTGAGGGTCCTGCAAATCATCTTCCCAGACTTACATATAAAAGCATCTATATAACCAAGGGTCAGGCTGCACAGAAAGTGTTTACTTGATAAATACATTCTGCGTAACTACCAAGGTAGCGAACACTTCAGAGGAAAAAAAGGCTACTCCTGCATCAAGGGAGGGTTTTTTATCACAGGAAAAATTAATCCTACTTGGCTGCTACAAGCAACTAGAAACAAACAAATATTACATAGCAGATGTTCAATAGATCATGTTTATTTCCCTACAAACCACTAAATCTGCTTTAACACAGCTGTCTGTTAGGCCTGACAGGCATCAGCATGCATTCAATATATGCAACATACAGGCATACACACAACCAAAACATGTTCCAGCCTAAAAGATGCCTAGTGGAAAACCCTGTAAAATCTGGGGTCACCTATCGCACCAGGCAACAGAAGCAAGAGGAAGAAACTAAATGAGAAATTGTTTTTTATCCCTTTCCCATGTCGCAACAGGCCAGTAGGAGAAGACCAGACTCAGGTTTCATGATTTCCATACTTTCTGAGTGCTTGTGTCAAGCATGCAGAACCCTGATGTTTCTCATAAGCAAATAACTGAGCACTTGAGAGCTGTTGTTTCAGCTTTTGCATTTTACCCTGGTGTGTTAGGTAATTAAGATTAAACTAATCCATTTGGACAGGAAACAGAAGTAAAACTTCTGAAAAACATTAGTTTAATTCTAATGAGGTACACTCCTAAGTGAACATGTTACAACTCAATGTGTTTTGTTCTCACTTAAGAATATTTTCTTCATAAAAACAAAATTTATAGGCTAAACTGAGGAATGGAGTATCACAGTGTCACAAAATACCAGATCTGCCAAAGCATTTATGATTACGTACTACCCTTTAATATTTACCAATTAGCAACAGGGAGGGCATAAAGGGAATGGAAGGAAATTGAAAAGGATGAAGAGAAAAGTAGATGAAAATGGGAGGAAAATATAAATATTCCCCCTAGGAAGTCACACCAGATTAGTAATATCCCAAAAAAAGGAAAAGGTTAGTACTAGTCATGCATTAAAAAGTTTAAATTGCTTAAGAAAATAAAAAATGCAGTTCAATGATAACTTAAAGTTTAAGCCTAACTATTTTGAAGATGGGAAATGCTTGTCATAAACACACTGCCATGCTCCAGGACTATGATATGACATGAGCTACAGTACAGAAGTAAAAAACAAAATCCATCCACCATTCTTAGAAGAAAATGTGGTTCAACAAATGTTGAAATTAAAAAAGCCATGATTTAGCTCTGATGAATCTCAAGAGTTAGTTTTTCACCAAGAAAAAAAAAAATAATCAAATCCTTTAGATGACATCATGCTGACTAAACTTTACTCTAGTAATCCATTAGTAACTGCAAAAAAATTCTCATGATGCTTCCCTAGTTAAGAAATACTGCTTTTGCACTTTGACAAGTGTGCAGCTTCTTCAGAAACATGTTAGCTTGCAGTTTTTAAGCATATTGTCACTTTTCCGCTGGCTTGTCTTCAAAAAAGAGGGGAACCATTGTGGAAAATGAAACAAAATCCTAACAATGGTGCCAGTTATAAGCAAGTCAGATAATACACTGGCTTGCCTTCTACAATTGCTCATTGAAACTCAAGGCTTGCTAACATCAGCCAGACAAATGAATTCTCAAAGAAATCAGCTTATTAAAATCAAGCCTGTATAACTTCTACCAACAAACATCTCTGTGTCTCAAGGACTCATCTATTTCCCTTGAACAATTCTAACAGAAGAGAGTAACTTAAGATCATATTACAATACCAAAGGCTTTCTTAGACTTATTCACCCCATGCAACATAACCAGACAGCTTTCAGAAGGACACTAAACAGGCTTTTGCTTCTACCAACACAATGAATATACAATTCTGTCTTAGTACCTACAAAGCACTGAAGTCCATACAACAGCACTTCTAGTACTGTTCGCTTACTTAGACAAAATGGAAAAGCTTTGTAGAACTCTAGTAAAGCAAGGTTAAAAAAAAAAGTTAGAAGAGGACAATATATTATACTGAAACCATACAGATAGCTCTGTTTCTGCTTCATATGAAGGTGGGTGTACAGTACTGTGGAGACAAGAGGCTTTGCCTGTGTAGTAAGCTGTAAGCATATAACCAAGGAAGCATTTTTTAACTTTGCTTTTTCATACCCAAGTTATAATTCAATTTGTAGTGAGGAATTACAGGTGATTTGTTGCTTTTTTACTTCTCTTTTGCAAACTGCCAACTTTGACTTTTTTCCGGGTAACATACTTGCCAGTCAGTGTCTTCAAGCATTTGAAAGCTACTACTAGAGAAATGTTGGGAGAAAATACTCCAAAAATAATAATTCTCAAGTTGAAACAACCTAACATATGAAGTACTATGACTACTAATCACTAGTAACTTGTAAAGGCTACCTACTATTGATGAGTAGGTAACGGGTGCAGCTCTCTTTGTTGCACAGATGTGATAAATTGTTCATTTTTTAACTCTCTCCATGAAAACACATACAACATTGCTAACTTAGAGAGACTAGAAAAATCTCTGCAAAGATTTCACTAACAGATGATTTACAGGACATACAAAGTAAGTTAGTGCTATTTGCTGTTTTGTCTAAGTGTTCAACTACACTGGAGATTAAAACACAACTTACCCTTGCATACTAACCTTGCTAAGAAACAGACTTACATAGACTTCCACGTAATTTAGGCTCTCATCTAAAAAAGAATTCAGTTGTTACAGAGATTGCTCACATTTTTTCAAAGTTAACAGTGTTTGTCTGCCTTGATCTGCAAGTACTCTGAAATGACAGAGAAATATGAGCCCAAAGTTGGGCTCTTTTGGCAGGATCTCACTGCTCAAACGTACAATATTCCTTCACCTAAATGTCAGAAGAAAAAGGGAGATCATCCCTTCAGTTTTGGCTCACTGAGGCCAAAATAAGCAGTGCCTCTTGATCGTTGTCTACATCAGTAGATACCTGTGCCCAAATCTCATTGACAGCCTCCCACAGGGACTTCTGAAGTCCAGAAAGTAGAATGACCTTGTTACTTTCACAGCAGCGTCATATGAAGACATAGAGGAGAGGCAAGAACTAGAGCCTACAACAGGAAGAGTTCCATTCTATAAGTACCCTTCTCGAAATATGCTGCAGGTCAGAGAGCTGAGGACTCAATGAAAGTATTAATGGATGATTTTTTTCTTTTGTAACCTGCGTTATAAAGATTAGACAGATCATTATAATCAACCTGAAGAGGCTATAAATTTCAGCAAACAATTTTCAACTCTGACACTCATCTGAAAGAATTTCTGTGAGATTTTCAGCATTCCAATACCATAAGAACCTTGCATAAGAGCATTAATACTGATGACAAAGTAGATTTTTCAAGGACTTAGAGCAATTTATTTTACAACTGCTTTTCCCAACTCAGTGCTGCCGCCTGAACTATCCTTCCACGGCTGAAAGACAGGAGGCACAAACAGTTCACAAAGACCTGTTCCTCTCCAAATCACCATTCAATCTCTCTTGGTACTCGTGACCTACTGTCCTCCCCACTCCCGCAGATTCCCAGGTTGGAAAACATCATCGTATGGCTTGGAAGCTGCCAGCGGTGAAAGGCCTCGCTGTAGCTATCAGCTGTGAAGTGTCCCACGGCGGCAAGGCAGGACCCCAGGGGCCCATGTCCGTACACAGGTATAGCACACCTTTAGTCAAGCGCAGCATTACGCCTGCATACCAATCCTCTTCTCCTTCATCCCACGGGAAAAGCTACTCCAGATGCGCCGCGAGCCCTCCAGGGCCACGAAGGGGTCTCCGCTGCCAAGGGCCCCAGGAAAGGGCCACCATCTCGGCAGAGCCCACCGGGGCTCCTGGGGCAGCCGACGGCAGCGGCGCCCCGGGGAGGAGCAGGAAGCGAGCGCGGCGCTGCTCCCACC
>VZRU01009956.1:445561-472014 GCA_013398155.1 Pedionomus torquatus | reverse complement strand
GGGGCGGGCGGGCGGGCGGGAGGGAGGCCTGAGCGCCGCTCGGCACCACGGGAAATGGAGTCCACAGGGTCCCGCCGCCCCCCGGCGGCAGCCAGGCCTTGGGGGCGGGGGCTTAGCCGCGCCCCGGGGGTGTGCGCCTGGCTGTGACCAGCAAAACTTCCACCCCCCAAACAGGAGCAGGTCGGTCACCCGTGGGGCTTAATAACCTCGCGGGAGAAATTAGGTGAGAAACAAAGGAAGGGTCCCGGGGCAGCGAGACTTGTAGCGTCATAGAATGGGTCGGGTTGGAGGGGACCTCAAAGATCGTCAAGTTGCAACCCCCTTGACATGGTCAACCTCCCACTGGACCAGGTTGGTCAAAGCCCCATCCAGCCTGGCCTTGAACGCTTCCAGGGACAGGGCATCCACAACTTCTCTGGGCAACCTGTTCCAGTGCCTCACCACCTTCACACCTTCCTGATACCTAATCTAAATCTCCCCTCTTTCAGCTTGAAGCCATTACCCCTCATCCCATCACTACATGCCCTTGTGAAAAGTCCCTCTCTAGCTTTCTTGTAGCCCCCACTTAAGATCCTGAAGGTCTTCCAGGGCAGCTCCTCTCTTTTCCCTCTGTCACTCACCTGCTGCCCCAGGGACTCCTCTGGTAGACTGGGGCATGAATCTCTCCCAAGTTGGGTGGTAACACTCATTCCCCACCTACAAAAGCCCCTGCAGAAGCAAATTGAATTCAAAATAAGTGAACCTTGGTAGGCTGGTGTCCGTGGTGTGGATGTGGGCATTTGAAGAGCAGTTTTGTACAGGCTTCTTTCTGTCTTCATGGAGCTGCTGCTGGGCCCGTTTCTTGGCAGAGTACAGTTTCTGACGTTATTTAGGTGGAGATACACCGCCAGAACAGGAGCAACACCTGCAGCCAGCAAAACTGCCCCTTTGAGGGGGAGACCTTCATCTGCAGTTCTGCTCAGCTTCAGTCTTCCACCAAATCTGAAGTACTTCAGTTCTGTCTTTCAGTCATCGCTGGAAACAGGATGAACAAAACCACTCCTCAGGAGATCACGACAGGGAAATCTGCCACAAAGTTACTTGCTTGTTTGACTTGGCCAGAAGCAGCTAATTGTCTTCTCTGAAGTTGTTCAAAAACATTAAGGAGGTGATTGTGACTGCAATTAAACCAGTGACAAATCCGATTTGGGTAGGGTCAAGGTTTTGTCCTAATGAGAAGTCAGTGACACATGCAGCTGTGTGCAGTGGGGTGTATAACAGGTCCTCATCAGCACTGTGTCAGTCCTGCCAAAAAAGATTTCACAGCTGATCACAGAGTGTGGTGTCACTCTGCTTTTCCCATAAACTTCTTTCTGAAGGTGCCATTGCTAAGACGAAATAGCAATGTCCAAACAAAAAGCTTTTCATCACTAGTGACTGCAAAGAACCCCCCTTTTCCCTTTGCTCTGACCTATGTGGCAAATGCTGCATCACACCCATCACCTTGAAAGTGGGTTGACCATTATGACTAAAGATTCAGCTTTCCCAGTACTGTTATTTTTCAGAAAGTGCTTAAAAAACGTCACCATAGCTTGGATCTTCCATCACTATATTTACACACCACTATGTATTTTATTGGTAGAATGTTTCAGTTTGGTTTTGTCCTCATAATACAGGAGAATGATGGAAGGAGAACTGACATTTTTGCTACTGACATCTGCACTAAGAAAGAAAAGAGAAGTGTGGTGCTATAGTTATTCTTTTAGTTACATTTTTCTTTTAATTTTGAGCGTGTGTCAATTTAAAAAGTACCGGTACATGTTAATTTTATTTTGGCTTGGAAAACATCAAAAAATCAGCTTCTTATGCGGGCTATTGGATTTCATACTCACCAAACATCCAGGAAGTCAAATCTGAATTAGAAAGAGGACTTGGTGCTGAAGTTAATGACAGCTTTCTGAAATATTCCTATTTCTAGTTTCATATGCAAGTCCACATAAGAAGAACTAAGGCAGTGCACAGTCAAAATATAACTATGGTTTGGGAAACTGGAAATCTAATAGTCTTTGTAAAATATACTCTATCAAAATAATAATAAACTAATAATAAAAAGTTAGTATTTGAATGATGTTATTACTGTTGGATTTCAGTTCTTAGGAGTTCTTTCTAAAACTAACAAAGTGGTTTTAAATACAAAGTGGGTTTAATTCATCACAATTATTTCAAAACTTACAGTCTTAATATTAGACATACTTTATTACTAAGACTACACAGTACAGTTCTTACATGACTCTCCTTTTTTTTTTAATAAAAAGTTCATGATGATGTAGCTTTATATTTTCAACATTTTGATTATTTTCTGGTATTTTAGAAATATGTCAACAAGGGAAAAATTCCAACTCAGTACATTAATGCACAAACTACTTTCATATCGAAGCGTACAAAGTATTATTAAAAAATAAGAAATAGAGAAGTATTGAATTTTTAACATAAGTGGTTCTGTACAAAAATAGACCAAAATATAAAATACATTCTTCCTTCTTAAAGAAGTAGCTTAGAAGTTTGGTTTCAATAAGCAAGTAAACAACATTTACCAGTTGTCAAGTTTCTCCAGGAACAAAATGAAAGAATGAAATGGAGGAAGCAGCTTTATGCTCTCAGGACATACAGATACTCACCTCAGAATATGTGGTGAGAGTTGGCTCCCAGTGACAGACGCTGAATGCAAAGCAATCAAAGGAGGCGCTTCCCCAGAGCACTGCATGGAGATACAAGGGGTTGATGGGGCGATTAAAGCAGGACCGGTTCCGGCAGACACTGATGACCCAGTCCTCTGTTAAGGTGGAGAAAAAACATCTGTGCTCAGTACATTCCTTGACTGAGGTACAGGAAGAGTCAAGGAACAAATGAAGATGAACTTAAGTCTTGTGATTGTCCTCAAGGCATGAGAGCAGAACAAGCAATTAGGATGCAGGGGGACAAGACAATAAACTACCTGTGTCCTGATGGGGACCGTGGAGTTTGGCCATATGGGAAAGAATAATTTTGCACAGCTGGACTTTCTATCTTGGATGTAGAAAACAACCAAACCATACTCTGTGTATTAGTTACTTTCTGAAAACAGACCAAAATGATTTAGGACAAACTAGAAGAGGTTCTTTAGACATTTCTGTAATATTTCAGTGTCCATCATTCTTAGTGAATAGCTTTAGAAACAAAAGTCTTGGTTCACAGGCCAGCAGGACAAATAACCCCAGCCCTTCCAGTACTCGAGTGTCTGGGACATCCAGCTTGGATGTGGGAAAACCAGTTCACATCCCAGCTCTGCCCCAGGGTATCTGAACCCACATCTTCACTATGAGATTATACAAAGTGGAAGTGTTCTTCCTTCCTGAGGAAAGGGTGACAGTAGCCTATATTTTCAGCCTATGTCCCCAGGGAAACTGTAGAAGAAAAGTAACACACAAACTTTCTGAGCTGCACAAATCTGCTTCCATCTCCATTTCAGTGGTACTTTTCACAATTAAGTCTTCTCAGCCTCTTCATCCCTTCTATCTTATAGAAGCTGGTTGTTTGAAAAGGAACCAAAAAAATGATGCAGCATCAAAGAGAAGAAACCTCTCTAGACAACACTCTCTCTTCAGTGTGATGAGATCATCGTCAGAGTCTCTAATGCAATGTAATCTGCAAAAATATTACCAAATGCATGTAATGATTTTAATGGAATACTGAAACACTGTGGTATTAAAAGGAATGAAAGGTTAGATGCAGAACTTTTTTTGTTGTATGTATCCAAAGGGAAGACAAACAGGCAGCAATACTATGTTTAGTTTGAATTTAAGATTTTTCATCTTCCTTAATTGTGGAGAGCTATAAGTCATGAAAATAAGACAAATTTGATTTAAAAAGTGGGAGTCATATCCCTGAATTTGCACAAAGGTAATTATTAAGGGCTGGTCCATTATTACATTTCTCCAGACTACACACTTCAGTAATTTAGTAATTAAAATTACATAGTAATTAAATCTGCTACCCCATAACAATAATTTTATAACTACAGATCCTGGATTCCATTCCTGGAGGTTGACACCTTTAAAAATAAGTTTATATCAGCAGTTCCATTACTTAGTTTCCTGTGTATTTTAGTGGAAAAATAGCCTTGATATTGACCTCAGTTTGCATCTGAAGCCCCAGTATTTACAGAAATAAACAATTTCTTCTGGAAAAACAGGATTCTTCTACTGAAGAACCAGTTAAAATTGCTCCTCAAGTAGGCAGAGACGCTCAGCTTGGAGAAGGCTGAAAATTCCTTCATGCAAAGAGGGTTCATTGTAGCGCCTAATTATATATCCTCAAGACCACAAGAATTAGGTACTGATACGAGTTTTTATTTATTGAAATCCTGTCTTTTGCTTGTTAGCTCTGTTGCAATAAAGCAGGAATAATTTTAACAGTAGCCAGCATTTCTGATAAACGATACATTTACTGTCTCCTTTGTGACCTGCAGATACCAATAGTGTCCATCCATGGAAAAGGGCTGTTTCTTTTGACACAGGAGGGAGAAGTTAAGACTTTGTTAAGCCTTTCTGTCTGTCACTTGTCTAACAGTAAAGTTAAGACTTTATTCTGTGGAACTACTGAAATGTTTACTGAAAACCTGCAAAGTACTTTATACCTAAGTTATTCTGAATGTTATGTGTGTGTAGAAAGTAAAACTGCCCTATAATACTGAGAACAGATAATTTTGAATAAATGCTGTACTTCACTGTGCAACTTCTTTGCAACATAAGCATTGCAAATATACTTAATACTTTATTAACAAAGATCATTACATTTAAACATAACTTATTGAAAAGTAATCTTGAATTGCCTTAAAATCTGTTTTTCATTTATTTTAGTGTGAGTACATTCTCACACTATTTGCAATGTATGAATTATTAAATAAAGAGAGTCAATATAATGATTGCTTTAACAAAGACTACTAGCTACACTTTTGAGATTGAATTTCTTAGCTGATTTCCTGCTGCCATAAAAGATTAACTCATAAAATCACTTTGATTTAGCAAGAGATGTCAAAACATCCAGCAGGTCTAACTGGTTTTCTTCCAATGTCAGTCAAAATAGTATGTGGTTTTAGTGCTGATTCATGTTTCTGTCAGCTCTATCCATAAACTTGCTGAGTAATCAATTCAGACACAGTAACGTCAAGAGAATTCAGTGCTAGTAGGAAAGCTTTTATGTTTGATTATTTGTGCATCTGTGGAACCCAATAGCCTTAAAGATGTTCTTAATTCTTGGAATTCAAATTCCAGTCTTCCTGTATAGGTCCAGTATGTATAATTCCAGTTCAGCTCAATAGCAATGAGGCTGTACATCACGTCATTTACAACTTGGGAAATACAGCAGTACCCCTGTAATCTTGTATTGCAGGTGTGACAGCTGACTCATAAACAAAGATGACCTCACAGATGCAGGTCCTAAAAAGCATCCAGAGAAAGACTAAGATGTGTGAGAATTTTTGAGACAAAAAAAAAAAAAAAAATCTATGGAGAATAACTGTGATGCTGTGGATAGATCAGGGCATGCTGCATCATTTTGCTTTCCTCTTTCTTTCCCCTCCTAAGTCCTGAGAGGGTGTGGGTGAAGATATTTTGGGTATCATTAGATATGACCTATAAAGGAATACATCTCTAGTATGCATAAACTATCCTTGTCTATTCCAAAGATTGCCCAACTCCTTTTAATCTCTCCCACCTCTTGGATGCTGTCATGTGGTTTATTTGGGACTCTACTGAAGTTGAAGTCAAGTTTTCAGTTAAGAAGATGAGAGAACACAACAGACTACTCATACAACATCAAACGGAGCTCTATCTTTGAGACAACATACTGCAGGCGGTGTAATATACTTCAGGAAGTGCAAGAAATGCCAAAGCTCCTACCCTGCACACAGTATTTGGTGTAGAGATCATGTTTTAGGTTTGGGTAAGTCTAGCCTCAGTGATGCTAATTCCTAAGATATTACCAATAAAATTAAGAGGGTTAGTACTGTCTTCATTGGTTAGAAGAATTGGGATTTAGGAGCCTAAAGAATGGTGGTAGGAGAAATGAAACCACAAATATTAATGGTGTTTCAGAATTTTTGACAGGAAGTACACAAAGGTGCGCAATAGTTTTCCCATATGAATACCACAGATAAAGATTATCTGCTGTTAAAAGAATGGTTTCTCTTCTCTTCTCCAGAACATCTAATAAAACAACTGTGACACAAATACCATGAAGGGAGCATTCTCCACACTCAATTTTTTAAAAATTTTATCTCCTGTTACTATGGATTAAGAGTGATCTGATAGCAGCTGCCCTGAGGTATGAATGAGACTACAGTCTGCAGAAGACAACAGGAGCTCTGAAAGGCTTATTTAAAGTTAGGTAGAGTGTGATAAAATTAAATAACCGTTTCAATTTGTTGAGGATACACTGATAAACTGTTACATTCAAAAATGAGGAAATAGAACAGAAAGGTACAGTTAATGGAGACATACATTTCATACTGACATTCAGATTTTAGTTAAGATAAAATCTTTCAGATTTCTGGCTAACAAAAACCTCTCTCTAAGTCTAAGAGTGTTCTTGTCCAAGATTAAGATTAACTGTCTTGTTAACTCCTAGAAAAAATGCAATAATTATGGTTGCAATCTTAAGTCTTGTTGAAATAATTAATTTTTTACATGCTGAAAATATTTAAGTAATAATTTAAAATATGTTTGAGCTACACGTAACACAATTTCATTAGGTGCAGGTTAAAAAAAATAAATTTGTCAAACATCAAGGAAATACGCATCTGCTATCTTCAGACACCCTTTCTTTCAGTCTGGGCCAGATGTTTCAATGGCAGGGGGCTGCAGCAGCACCCTTCCCCAGCCCCACATGAAACCAGGGGCTATCACCCAGAGTCTTTTGTGATTCTGTAGTGCTTTCCCTCCCGTGGCAAGTCCTGTGTGGCTCCCACCATCTTTACCCGAGCCCCTGTAATGGCAATGCTCTGCCAGCTGTTGGTCCTCCCTGTGCCTCAGCCCCCAAAGACACCTCCAAGCCTCTGTTTCCAGCTTCTGGCCCTCTCTCCTGCCTCATTTTCCTGCTTTCCTACAGGATTTCCACAACTCCATAACTTCAGTCTCACTAACAGCAGTGGAGGGCAGTGCCTGTGCTGAAGCCCAGCCTTGCAGACAGGCAGAGAAACGCAGGGAGGTGAAATGACTGCTGTAAACCCCTTTGTCCAAAACAGATGGTAGCAGCCGTGTTGAGGAATGAGGAAACATGTGAGGAAAGGTGGCCATCCACCTCATGGCAAGGGTCAAACTGCTGTCCTCAGGAGAGATGGCAGCACTGAAAAGAACGTTTGGCAGGAGAGGATGGGGTGCTGTGGAAATGCAGGCTGAGAGACAAGTCCGGCAAAAAATGGAGGAGGTGTCTCCTCCTGCAGGCATACACAAAACTAGGGCAGCCACCACAAAGCATGAAGTGTTGGGAGTCTGAGACCTACAACACTTCTGTGCTTTCTCCCCAGGCAGCTCCCAAATGTTTCAGAGCTGATCCATAATCTTACTGGCAACCTAACAGGAGGGGGAAGAAGCTCCTCCAAGTCACAGGACAGCTTGCACCTTCATCTGGCTTTGGCAGAATCCCAGGTGTATGATCTGAACGGCTCCATAATTACAACCACAACATATTTTTCGGCTCCTGCAGGTGCCGTGTCTTTTTCATAAGTTAAGAAAGTGAAGGGGAAGACCTAATACTTAAATTTCTGCAAATATTGTAAATACTTAATTTCTTCAGAGCTGTGGTTGTCAAGTGGAGCCAACGTCAGGAAATGTAGTTCTGGTTTTCAAAAACAGCCAAATTTTGCTGGGGATCCAGTAGTGAAGTGCTCACGTTTGCCATTTTGGCTTGTTCCTTGAAACACGTGGCACGTAGAAACTCTTTGTCAGTAGTTTTCAAACTGGTGCAAACCTTCCTTATAAATGTTGATGGCTTCAGTAGAGAGAAATGATGTCAACAACGCTTTTGTTATAGAAATATCTATTTAGGCTACTCACTTTTCTGCACTAGTCACCAAGGAAAAGACACTGTACAAAATAGGGACAATGATTTACCAGCACACTGTAACATGAGGAGGGCATAAGAGCCAAAGGCAGAGTTCCTGCTTGCTGGAATGTGAAAAGTGATTTTTGCTGAATGACTCCTTTAAATCCAGGTGAAATGGCTGACAGCTCCCAGGTCATATGCTCAGCAGGAACATAATTTCATATTGTAAAGTTATAATATTTGCCTCTTCTGGAGCCCGACGTGATCAGCAAAATGCAACATGAGGCTTCTCATGCAGCCTAATGGGTACTTGAAGCATTTCTTTACTTGCCTTTCCAGATGCCAGAACAGTCTCCTGGAGGCTTTTCTACTTAAATAGAAACAGCCTTTTCTTAGAAGACATAGAAATAATTCTGAAACATCAATAATAGTAATTGTGGCCAATTTTCTTACATAAGTCGTGACCTTTCAAGCCTGATTTGTACTCATAAAGGTGAATTTTTTCCATCATTACTTAAAGGTCGCTGAACCAGAACTTAAAGCATGAGCAAAAATATATTTCAAAAATAATCTTGAAGAGGTTTCACTAAGTTGGGTTTTTTTGTGTTTTTNTTTGTGGGGGGGGGGTGGGGGTGGAGTTGTTTGTTTGGGGTTTTTTTTGGTTCGGTTTGGTTTTCTTTTTTCCCCTGAAAAATACTAAAACCTCTGTGAAAATGTGAGATGAAATTTTTGGTTTAAAAGTATTTCAGGTTGTACTTCCCATTGGTAAAAGGCTACCTCCATCTTTTTTTACCATTTGGGCTGATTTTTAAAGACCCAAAATGTATAGAAAGGTTTCAGGGTTACAGTTGTTGGAGGGTTGTCCCTGTGTGTAGATATGTTTCCACAATCCGGTAATTCAAAAGAAGTTGCCTGTAAAACCAGTTGGGTGGGACAAACAGAATTCTGTTGGTCAGTGAAAGCTCATTTATGAAAGGAGCAGCTCAAATTAGATGGTGTGAAAGATGGTTTTGGTATGGCCACCAGTTATTTTTAAACCATGCTTGTCAAGGACTCCTGGGAGTCTGGGGCTACTCAGAATTTTACCCTCTTCCCCAATCCAGCAGAAGGCATCCTACAAATCCTTGTTGACAGATTTTTTTTCAGACTACCTACAAATCTCATTTATTCTACAGCCTTCATGTTGCTTAGGATGCCTAGGATTACCTAGGATAAGGATACCTTCTTGGTCATTTTTTATGCCTGATGGATTTCCTTAAATTTAATCTGTAATTTGTACCAGCCCAGCTGCTGGTTCATGAACCAGCTCCACTTATAGTGGAGCCAGAAACCTTGAACAAGGGGCACATGTCCAGCTGCGAACAGCAGCTTCTGTAGTCATTCCGATGTAACCTGATGGAGCCAGAGCACTAAGAGAAAAGAGACAAATGCTTATAGTACTTTAAATTCACACCTGGCTTGTTTGTTTTGCAATAGCTTCTTTATGCAGATGGACATGAATGGAACCTTGGCCAATTTTCTTTTGATGGAGGAACTTTTTGCTCCTGGGGATTGAATGAATCTACCTACATTAGTGGTTAAGAGCTCTACATAAATATTTCTATGATGTGAGTCGCCCTTGCCTGTGAATCTCCTGCTCTTGATGTTCTTTAAGTTACATCACGTAAGGCCTTTGGAGGACAGGAACTGAATTTCTTCCTGAAGAAGCTTAGCTGGAAATTGCATGCCAAGGATTTTTCTAACACACCCCAAAGGTAATGGGAACATGTAATCTTTGGTCTGTTGAGAAAGAATACAGAGGTTGATCCTGTTATTATTTTGAATTGTACTCCAGAATCATTTCCTCTTTTGTCCTGAATGAAAGAAATACTGGCACAAATGTGAGCCTTCAATGCTCTCCGTTGCTGATGGTTCTATACAAGTGCTAGAGTTTCCTTTTTTCAATCTGAGCAATTTGATGAGATTTTTGAAATTGTAAAGAGAGGAACTTTCCAAAATGCCTATATTATTTGTATGGCATAAGAGACTTCCAAAAGAGTTGCCTAATCCTCAGTGAGTCATGTTTTTAATGGAGTTTTATTTTAAATAAATTATCTTCTACGTTCTCTCCAGTCTGGGGTGTACAATCAGTGACTGTAATACTGTTCTGATATTTCAAGTTACCAGGGTATCTATGAATGTTTTTTTGTTTCCTCCTCTTCCTATAGAACTCAGCACCCAATGAAAGTAACAAGCAAATGACTGCAGTCTGAAGTCTTCTTTTGCTACTGGGGATTGCTGAATTCACATGTGCTTGCTGGGTCTCAGAGATGATGGACGTAAGTAGCTACCACTTCTGACAGCAGTTGCTTATCATGTCTGAGTGTGAATCTCTTAACCTTACTGGCAAGGCTTGGGTCAATGTGCTTAGTAAGGGATTTGTGATAACTATTACTCTGCATATACTCTTTTAAAAATAATTTTAGGAACAGTTGGCTGCAGACTAATATAACCTGTCTTGCTTCTAACAGAAACCCAGTAATGGCTGTTGGATCACAAGCTGGTATCTGGTATGTAAACATGCAAGTCTTGATTGATAAATGGGCAAAATAGCTGCAGAGTTTTGCAACAGGCTGTAATTCTGACTGCAGGAATAATAGTTGGTGTGTTCAGAGAAAGTATATTCTCACTTCAGTCTTTCACTGTTTCTGGTGTGTGTTTTTATAATTTCACATGAGTAGAAGTCTGATGTAAATTTCTTTCTAAGCATACTTGTAGAGTTGAGGCCTTAAATAAGAATACCAGACAAGATTGCAACTAGGAGACATTTGTAAACTGAATAAAGCCAAAAATGTAGAATAATTACCTTATATATAGACAGATAGATATAGATATAACTACCTTCTATATAAATTAATTGGCAAATTACACAATTTTTTACTATTCCTATATTTATGTTGAATGTGGTCATGAATGCCATACGAGCAACTTGGAAGCCTCAAAGTGGGCATCGCAGCCAACGTGAGACTGAGCAGAATAAGGTAATGAGGAGCTGGGTCATGTCAGGTTTTTTTCTTGATACTTAATGGTTCCCAGCTCCCAATTCAATATTTTTTTATTGCAAAACAATACCTTGTAATTGAAGAGTGCACCCTCTGAAATGGTAACTTTAGCCGAGTATTGATTATTCTTTAAAAATTTACATGATTTGTTATACTTGTTGGGAGGTGACCTAATGAATCACAGAAGAAAAGCAAAAATTAAAACGTATACAAAATATCTCTTTCTAGATTTCACCAGTCTATGGGCTAAGTGAAGATGATATCTATGAGACTGCAGTTTCACAGATTTTGTTTGATTTATACCAGTGAAGCTGAATTGTACTAGTTGCAGATTTCCTGTATGTAAAAAGTGCAAATTTTTTACAGGAACAAATTAGCAGTAAACAGGAAGTGACCAAGTAAATACGGCGCTTACTTAGAGACAGAAAACGTAGCAGAGGAATATAACATTGTTCCAAATCTCACAATGTATTTAAAATAGCAAGAGATACTGTAAGTGTGGTCTGCAATCAGAAAAGGAATTGGAAACTGATTTTTAATATGCTCTAAAAATTTAAGAAATAAAAACTAAGAGGAAAAAGCATATGCCAGGAACACATTTGAATCCAGTCAGTTAAGTGATCAATTAGACAGCACAGCAAGGGCAAACAGATCAATGGTTCTATCTTCAAATGAAAACAAATGTGTTTACTTACCAACACTTGTATCTTTAAGATAAATGTAACCTCCTTTCGTGTCAGTTAAAATCCCAAGGCTTGTTGATATTGCTTTTTTTTCCCCCTAAATAATTTCTTTCACATTCACTTGTTTTGCTCTTACCTGACCTAGAGCAGAAACTGGTTGCCCAAAAGGAGTCAACTGCTGACACATGCAGCTCTCCTCAGAACACCCTACAGTAGGAGATTTTGCTCAGAACTCATTCTCCTTCACCCTAAAGTCCCAGGTTCAGATCTATCTTAATCAGAATTAAATATAACTAATTTCTTATCAGTGTTCTTCAGTAGCTTCTTACTTGTCTGGGACAGTTCCTAATGCACAAGTGCCTAAGTGGAACCTAGGTCACTAACAGCTTCCTCGGGTTGTTTTAGGAGTGGTGGAAGGAGCCCCCAAGTTAACTAGGAGTAACTTATTACAGTCACAGGGCACCCTGTGATATGTGTGTACCTCACAAGCATCCGCAAAATGCTCTGCTTCACGTGCAGCTGTGAGTTTGCTGCCCTTTGAACTGAACTAGACTTGAAGTAGAAGGTCAGGAAGCATAAGGGAGGAAAAAACTACTTAGGAAGGATTGTTTCAGCATGGAATAGAAGTACATCTTGCAGCATCAAAGGACGTTATTTTTTAAAATAAAGTAGGAAGACCTCAGGAAGGAGGAATTGCACTGCCACTTCCTGAACCCCTTCCAGAATGTGGCCCAGAAGGGTCTGTTCCCAGGGTATGAATCTGAAAACTTCCACCAATCCTACATTTAATGTTAACAGTCACCTTGGTCCTTGTGCTGGTGAATTCAACAGGAAAAACTTCCAGTCATAAACCTGTGTGATGTGGAGATGTTTCTTTTTAGCCCCAAGCTGTGCAAAGCAGGCCTAAGGTGCTCTTGTTCTGCATGGTGTACAAGGAAGCAGTAACATTCTATACAGCAAAGACAAGAAAAAACAAGATTGTCATTCTCAAGCTTGAGAAATCCTGGGAATGCTTCTTAAATCATACTTCCTGTGAAACAACTTGTTGCAAAAACAGTAACTGATATGATTGGTGATTATGATAATATTGTCTACATAAACTAACCCCCCCTCGGAACCTAAGTATTGTGCTGTTTGTTTACCCCAGGGAAGAACACCAGCTGGAGCCACAGCTGCACTGGCAGCAGATGTCACAGCCATAATGCTCGTTGCCTTTAGGTGCAAGATATATGGAAAAAACTATTTACACGGAGGAGCAAGGCACCGGTATAGTGCTGGCTGAGCTACGGAGACTAAAGGCTAGGATCCATAGCTGAAGGTCAAGTGAAATACAGTTCAACTTTCTGGGTCTAATAAGTGTCATAGTAAGTTTAACTGATACAGAAATCCATCAGTTCTGCAAAACATGAGTGAAAGTTTAAATCTACTGCAAGGCGTTGTCTTCTTATTAATTAGTCTAGGAGAACATGGACAGCCTTTTCTGGGTTTATAAGCACTGGGAAAATGCATGACACTATTTGAAATATGCCATCGGTGTAGGAAAACTATAATTTTTGTTGGGGAACTTAGCTGGTAGAGAAGAACAAGAACACATATCGTACATTTTCTGGCTGTCAGTGGGTAGGTGTAAAAGTGGGATCCAGAGGTACTCTGAGTTCTGGGAAGAAAAGCCTGAGGAGAGACTCAGCTTTACTGCGATTCAGAGCAGCTGTGGGATGTGAGAATGCTGGGATCTTCCCAACCTGCTTTATTACAACTTGTTTTTTAGCTGCTTTGCAAAGTCAAAGTTTTGGTGATTGCTGTCCTCAGCTGTCCCTAGCATTATGTCTTATTGACAAAACTGCTAGGAAGAAGCCAAGCTCCTCTTTCTGTCCACAGCCGTATGGCCCAGGTCAGGGCTCCGAAGGCAAATTCACTCGGCACTGACAGGAGCAGTGTGTGGAGAGTTTATTACTTGCTGTGAGTCACCCACCCAAGCTGCCAGAGAGAAAAAGATCTTTTGTATTTTCTGCCTGCTCCTGGCTCTTGTTGCTGTTGCAAGACAGGAAAAACAAGGCATCCTTTGACTCTGTTTTTATTTTTAGGTGCATTTTCTCCTCTCCCCTTAATCAGTATTTGACATCTAAAAAGCTCTGAGTTTCCTGCTGCTTTCACAGACCAAATTCCCAGAAGTGTTGTTTGGAAAGAACCTGTCGACATCATCTGCCCCATCTCCTGCCTGAAGCAGAAATCATCCTTGAACTAAAGCAGGTTGGCCGTGGCTTTGTCTAGCTAAGCATGGAAGACTTCCAGCAATGAAGGTCCCATAGCCTCTCGCAGTAAGTGCGGTGCAACAGGAGTAGAAACAGAAGCTGACCATAGGCTTTCCTTTTTAACAAGAGGGCTGCTTGGTAGGAATGGAATCAGCAAAGGAGAGACCGAGTAACCTGTCTTGCAAATCAGGATGCTAATTTTGCAGCAGTTAACCTGGTTTGTGCAAAGTAAATCACTCTGTAATGTGTTTTTGGTTTCTTTTGGTGATTTTCAGGAAGCATCAACTTTTAGAATCATATCAGCTAAGAATGTCATCTTACTATGCTTTATATGGAAGTTTCCAGCGCTAATGATTGCAGAAATATAATGTAAAAAGTAACTTCAGCGTATCCCCATATTAAATAGCTTACAACCCCTTTGACATGCAGAAGAAAATGCCCATTTGCCATCAAGCAGGAGTTTTCCAGCTGTGTGGAGCTTTGAGGGAAACCAGAGATGGCAGAGAAATGCTTCAGAGAGGTGTTGCTAATGAGCAGATGCTGGAGCAGAGGTGATTACAACAAAACAGCAGTTCTTGTTTCTACCCTGAGGTATAAAGAGCAGTAGGCTCAAACCAAGTGCTGGGAGGGACGCTTACCTGTCCCTGAGAGGACTGGAGCCTCTGGCACAGTTCTTTATTTTCTTCTCCCATTTCTTCTCAGCCCACAGCAAAGGTTTTCTGAGAAGTAATTATAATAGGACTGGTGTATGGTGGGAGTAAATGTACTTATTTGCAGTGTGTCTAGGGAAGATGAAATTAGGAGAGTAGAGGAATATTCTGTTGGATTGTCTGAATTCTCAAAATTCTGGGTAAAGGCTGATTGAGCTGATTATTTTTACTTAAGGCCAGAGCGCTAATCACAAGTTTTAAAATGCAGTAATGCTGAGGAGGACCTGAGGGTGATGGAGAGCAAATGAGACAGGAGTTCACAATGTGATGAAGCCGCAAAAAATGAGTACTGTACCAGATATATAAATAGAGTACGACTTTTAAGGACAGGAAAATAATTCTCCTTCATGCAGCTTTGCTTACACTCAGGAATACTGTGTCCAGGTTTAAAAAGATTTTGAAAATTTGATGGAATCCTAGAGAGCTGACAGTAGTTTTAAGTTTTTGGGGAATCATTCCTGCGGAAATCCTAAATTCCTAACAAAGAAATTTAAGCCTAGGGAGAAAAAGCTGAGGCTATAACCTATTCCTCAGCCCGTAATAAACTATGTTATTTCAGTTCTGTAAGATAATTGCTGGTATAAACCAAAGGGAATATCCTGAAATCAAAATAACTGTCCTACTATTTCATTCTAAATGAGCTTTTGGTCATTTGCCTGGTTTCAATAGTGGTCTTATGTACCAGTTTAGGTGAGTGAGGTATATCCTGCATCACAAAAATTGTCAGATGCATCAAAACCAGTATGGTGGTAGGCACTGGACTCCCCCATATCAGCTTGTCTGCCAGAATGTCTTAAAAATACAAGTTATTCTTTTGCAGAATTTTACAGCATGTGAGTTAACACTTCTGTGCAAACATGAATGAAGAATACGTATTTCTTTCCATGTATAGGCAGGCACAGAGATATCAGTATATGAGTCACAAAATGTGCCTTATCTAAAAGCATGGGCCTAGAAATAAGTATTAGTATACAAGTAGGTTATTACATACCAATATGTTTCCTTGCTCAAGGTATCTGGCTTTTTGCTTAGTATAGTAAAATGTGAATATACTGGATTAAAACCAAACAGCTGATAGTTTGGAGCTGCTAGAGTGGATGCATGTACTAACTCAAAGCAGCTTCAAAGTTTTCACAGGCTACCTGTTTACAGTGTTTTTAGTATGTAGTGCATAAAAATGCTGGATTTGTCCATAACACTCGAGCCACAAAAAACGTAGCCCAGCATAATTATTTGATGTAAGAGTGTGTATGAATTTTCTAGTCTCTGTATTTGTCCAGCTGCTTCACCTAGTCTGATCTCTGTCCTTGGATGTTACACGTCTTAACACATCTTCGTGGATGTCAAATACCGACAGGATGTCAGTACATTTTGATGCTGTTTTAATGTGTGAGTAAAGTCAGTGTGGCTAAGGCCAAGAAAAAGGTCTTTAAATTGGGTGATGCCATAATCCAGTTTTGCTCCAAACCAAGAGGAGGCCAAGTGGCTGAAAGAATTGATTTTTTTTCTTCTAGGCATAAGTAGTTAGTAAATAATTATTATCTCTTATTAAATATCCAAGGAGAAGATTAAAAGATACTATTTTTAAAGGGTCACTTCTGTATGAGAAAAGCGGCATCCATCAAAAAATTGAAACAAAACTGAAAAGCTGAACAAAATTTCAATTACTGACTGCTCCTCTTGAGAAAGACTTTTTTTTTTCCCCTAGGAAACAAATATTTATGAATTGTAAGCTTGCTTTTATGTTAGTTGTAGAGAAAAGCAACATTGTGAGGTCAGAGGCATTCAAGCTCTAGTGCCATCCTTTTCCCAGCATTTTATCTAATACACACAAGCTACAAGAAAGCCAGGGATAGTGTTGTGAAAGATCTCTTTCTAGTGATGCCAGTGGCAGCTTGCAAGCAAGTAAAATGTGTTGCTGCTCTTCAGTGTTTTGTGCCCTTGAGGGGCCTTTGCATCCCTGCTGATGGCTGAATCCCAGACAGGGGAGCCTTTTACAACGCAGATTGGGTTGTTGTCTTGACTTCTTCAGTGCTGTCACATATAAATCTCATCAAGTAAAGAAATTTCCATGAACACGTGACCTGCCCTACCTTCACAGTCTTACTTCTCTCTGAAAAATAGATTTGTTATGCTCAAGATCACCTTCCTCTTCTGTAATGCCCTTAAAGACATTTTATGGTATGCGTTTGCATTAAGGCAGCAGCTGTCACCTCAGATACAATGAATCTGACTGTCACAACAGGAAAGTCAGGGGATGAGGCAGCACTTTCCTGGAGACTGATTCAGGATCACTTCTGATCTCATTATTCTCTGCGCCAGGTAGAAGAAGAACTGGGGGGCTTGCCTTCATGTATAAAGGCTCACGGGCTTGATGATGAAGGAAAGCATATGCAACTTGTATCAGGAAAAATAGGATGGGATCTGTACATGACAGATGCTGTGTTGTTTTCTGGTTAGTTTTTTGGTTGGGTTTTTTGTGTTTTTTTTTTCTTGCTGTGTTATGATTTGAAAGCGTGGCATAAAAATGGCATAGAGACCTGAATGGTGCTGCAGAGCCAGGACCACTGTTAATGCAAACTGTCTTTTTCTAAAGGCCTCGTTCAAGGCAGAAGTAAGGCTTTTATACATACATACATATGAATAAATGTATGAATATCTTCTGTGTATGTAGCTGTATTTTCCCCCCCTTCAGTGTTCATTTTCATGCTGGCCTCATGCCCCGAGAGGCCATTTCAGATGAGTACTGCAAGATTCTGTTTCTTTGGTTTTGTGCCTTTTCTTATGGATTTTTTCCTGAACATTTGCCTCAGAGTAATTTCTTGTCCTTCGGCACAAAGGGTTAGCCAATATTTGGAGGCTCTTCTGGCTTCTCTCTATCAATATCAGAATTTGATCTTCTTTAGTATTTATTTGTTGACACTTTGTTTGCTTAATTGCCCTAACGCAGTATACAAATAGATTTCCACTACCAACTTTTTAACTTACGGTAGCCAAGTTTGACTTTCCAATTGGTCCTGTACAACATTAAGCCCTGCATTTGCTCCTGATGAATATGATTTGTGCCATCTGCCGACTTGCTTTTAGCACTTGGGTTTCCCTCAGCCTCTAATAATGCAGAGCTAAAAACACCAATGCCTCAACCTATTGCCTTGCAATCAGCTGAGAAATCAGAGAAGACTATTGACTGAACTGGCTTAACTGCTTACCATACTGGCTTTAACCTTGGGCAGGAGTTTCTGTTTCAGGTGTCATCATACATGAGAATATTTAATTACTTTAGTCTGAATGAAAGGTACTTACCAGACCTGTGTGAGTAATGGATTTTGTTGTGGAGCAACAAAAAAATCAGATGTAAAATTGTTTGCATTTACTCTGTGTTAAGTGTTTCATCCTGTCTGGAAATGAAAATGTCCGTTCTGAATGAAACATGTTTTAATTAAAAAAACATTAAAATTATTCACTTAATTTAACCTAGTTGTAATTCTTTCCAGATTTGTCTTTCCTCAGCATAATTTCTGATCTCTGAAAATGTCTTGTACCTTCAGCATTCAGTATATCCATTTACTTTAACTATGCTGGTAACTTAGTGGCAGCCTTTTTCATGAGTACTAAAAATAGATCTTTTAGCTTGAAAGTGTCTTTTTCCACCTGACATTAATTTTCAAAAACATTTTTGTGGGGGGTTTATCTTCTGATTCCTCTTTTCACTGACTGCTCTCCCCAAATACCAAGCAGTGCAGAAATCAGCTTAATCCTCTTTTCCCAGCACTTCATTTAAATGAGAAGGTCCTCGTGCTTTCCTTTACTTGCATTTATCGACTTACATTAGCAGCTCATCTCTCATACCACATGCTTATACTTCCAGACTGTGTTCAATAGCATAGCATTTTTGAATCATTGTTAATTTCTGCCCCAAGCCTAGACCTAGTACTTTTTCACATATGTACTTGGTCAAGCTCTTCATAATCCTCTTACCCGTTTGCCCAGCATTACTAACATGAATTCTTTTTTTTTTTTTATTTTTTTAATGTTCTCGCTCTTTATGAAGTCCTTGAAATTCTCTTCTTGGAATACAGCCGTTTACATTCTGAAAAAGATCTTTTCATGCTATGCCAAGAAACCTGTGATCACTGGGATTAGCTCTTCAGAAAGGTGGATTCCCCTGTGCACCAAATCTTTGATTTCAGGATCATAAAATAGTAGCCAGTGTAATATAGTCTTTTCAGAAAAACCACTTGGTGAACCCACATCTAATGCTAACTTTCACAGCTTTCCAGGGAAAGATGTAATTTTCAGACGTTTTAATAGATTGGGCTTGATAGTGCTGACTTGTGCACTTAAGGCCTATGATGATACGGTTATGTTGTTATGTTTACTGGTTTCTGCTGATGGTCTGTCAGTGGAGCCGTGGAGCTTTTCTGATATGCAGGTGAACTCCTTGTATTTTTTCCTTTTGGAAGCTTTAAATGGTTTCTCTTTTAATAAATGGTACAGCTATATTCTCTGAACATGCGATCTAGTACCTTGGTTATGCAAGCCAGGCTTTGGGTCACTTTGCATGTTAAATTCTGTATAATCTTAATGTACTCTATAAACAGCTCATCATCTAAAAAGAATTGAGATGTATAACATTGATGTATAATTCATACATTCATTTATAGAGGGTGCAATATGCACATGCTAGCAGTTTCCTCTGGGGCCTGCAAACTGAACTGAAAATTGTTTTGACTTATGTTCAGTGTAGTGTATAGAATAGTAATTTTCCAAGATATATCTTAATTGTCAGAGGAAGAGGTGAATTACTATCCAAAGTAGAAAGTAGGACAAGAAAATGTATGTCATGTCACAGTCATTAGTCCAATCAGAATATGAAGAAAGGGGAGGGACCATGGAAGTGCAAATCTTGCCAGTCATAAAGGAGAACAACCTCAAAATTCAGATTAATCTCATTGCAATTATTTAAATGTTAAGAATATCTTCTTTTATCAAGTGCTGTCAGCTCTTACGAGTGGTGTCTTACAAAATATCTTAGGGTTACTAATGAATGATTGGTTAGGAATAAGAAGGAATAAAATCCTTATGTATTTAAATCATATTAATTTAGTCTATCCATGTGGCTAATGGGAAAAGAAGATATTATATGTTATTTTTCCTGGGCTTATTAGCAAGGACGACATCCATATTATACCTCTATTTGATTAATTGGATCCTGTGATTTTAAAGTACATTAGGAATGCACATGAGGTGTTAATGGGAAGAACCAAGTTGTGGGAAAAACGTTTTGTAAATGTTTTTTATTTCTGTTTTTTTTTTTTTCCCTCTGTGGGTTTTGTGNTAATCTCATTGCAATTATTTAAATATTAAGAATATCTTCTTTTATCAAGTGCTGTCAGCTCTTACGAGTGGTGTCTTACAAAATATCTTAGGGTTACTAATGAATGATTGGTTAGGAATAAGAAGGAATAAAATCCTTATGTATTTAAATCATATTAATTTAGTCTATCCATGTGGCTAATGGGAAAAGAAGATATTATATGTTATTTTTCCTGGGCTTATTAGCAAGGACGACATCCATATTATACCTCTATTTGATTAATTGGATCCTGTGATTTTAAAGTACATTAGGAATGCACATGAGGTGTTAATGGGAAGAACCAAGTTGTGGGAAAAACGTTTTGTAAATGTTTTTTATTTCTGTTTTTTTTTTTTTCCCTCTGTGGGTTTTGTGGAATTTGTAAAATTATTTGTGTTGATTTTCCTCAGCCTGTTGGGCTTTTAATTTGTAATTTCCCTTCTGAAAAGGCTTTTCTTTTCTTGGCTTTTTTTCTCTCTTAGTTAATTTTTCATAGTTTTTTTTTTTTTTCCTCTGTGGGTTTTGTGGAATTTGTAAAATTATTTGTGTTGATTTTCCCCTTCCTTGTCTCCGTTGCATTGCCTCTTTGAGGTCAGGCATGACCTTTCTTTCCACAGCTCAGTATCTGTAACAATTTAGAAATATTTTTCCACTATGTTTTCATACTTTTCTCTCATTTCCACTATAATTCACACTTTATCATTCAATGTTGAAGTGATTTGGGTATGACAGGGGTTTACACTGTTTAGACTGCGCTCTAAGTATCACATCAGCCTGATGTGGGCAGATATTATATCTGTTTTGTATCTGAGCACCCTGGGATGGGAATTTCATCCCTTTAGACAGCAGCAGAGTCCGGCCAGAGCTGGGCTTGGCATGCAGCTCTTCCTCTCTGAAGTTTCAGTCTTTATACCTTCAGACTGAGCTGTGTCTTAGGCTCTCCTGGTCACCACTGAGGTTGTGTACAACTGCAAGCGGTTCCTGGCAGCTTTGGCAGGGTGTGCAGGGGGTGTGTTGTGGCAATAATAGCCCAGCAAATTCAGGCAGAGTTGGTTTCAAGCTGCCTCCAAGAAGCAGAGAAGTTGCAGCCATAAACTGCCCTTCCAGCCATGCCTGGCTATGTGGAAGAAAACTAAAATTAATTTTCCAGAGATATCTCTATCTATGCTCAGAGTGAATTTTGACATTTCTAGCAACTCCAGAGCAGCAGAGAAATTGGATCTCAAAGGTCAGCTCTGAAACAAGAACTCTGGCTTGGGGGAGGCTTTAGGACATCCAGCTCATCTTATGTGTACTCAGGTAAACTGATGCTAATGCCATGATCATCAGCCAGGTTTCCTATACCAGAAAAGAGTGCAAAAGAATATATCCCAGTGCTTTGGAGGTGTACCAGGGACGTTTTGTCCCAGTCTTGCTTCTGTTGTGAAGGGGCATATGAGTGCAACAACTACAATGAGCAAGGTGATGATGTTTAAGAAACCAGATCCCCTTTGTACAATTTTCTAACGGGTTTCTTTTGACCACAGGCTTTCTTCCTCCTGCTCATGCCAGCACTGGCAGCATGAGACTACCGGCATTAGATAAGTATGTAGTATGGTGCATTAATTGTAATGAGAAGGTGAATTTAGGGCAGCATGTGACTACCATAATTGGAATGGATTTGGAGATCTGAACCTCTGTGTTGGAGCCCTGTCTGTGGCTGTTGCTGTGCTTGTGTTAGTCGAGCACATCTGGACTAAAGCTGGAGCTGTGCTGGCTCAGGTCCAGCTGTGTTGGCTCTTCCAGCACTGTATCCTCTGCACTTCTGCCACTGGAGTATGCATGAGGGGGGTGAATGCAGATCTCTCTGTACCTGTCAAAGCAGGCACAAATCAAACAAGCCCTTGGATGGACTAACTGTCCTTTTCAAACACAGCTTAAGAGTGGCCCACAAACCCCATTGTCCACCAAAGGGGACCATCTGAGTACACTGCCTTTTGCATACGGAAATGGTGGGTGGTAAAATCCAGGTATTTCATAGCTGTAGATACCTTAAATCTGTATGATTCAAACAGCATAAATTCAGCTGCTGCTCCATAAATGAGTCAGTTCCTGTGTAAGGTGAGGCACAGGGCAGAAGTGAAATAAAAAGGAGCAGCAAGCACAATCTGGCAATGAGAAAATGCTAGATAGCATGATGGACAATGGTGTGACTGCCAGCCAAACCTGCTGCCTGTCTGGGCTCTGAGGCCACCACTGAGGAGGAGAAGTTTTAGGAGGTTTTAGAAGACTTTTATACTGACAGGAACTGATTTTTGAAGACTTAGGCGGACTTTTATGCTGAAATCCACTTGTAAAACAAAAAGCTACACAGACCTGAGACAGAGCTGCACAGAAACTGCTTACAAAATCAAGAAAGGGAAGGGGAAGTAAACCCTGGGTGCAGTGGCAGAGCAGAGGGGATCAAGAATTTAGCATAAAAAGGATGTTAAACAGGGGAAGAGCTGGTATTAAATCTGCACTTGTCATCTGCCGCTGTCATAAGGAGGGCAGCAGGATGCCAGCTCTGCCAGAGCTCTCCTGCAGGCATCCTGGGGACCGCTTTGTGCCCTACAGCACAGTGGCGGAGGAGCGGGCAGGTGGCGGAGGGTTGTGTTTCTTCCCTCTCCTCCTCCACAGTGCTGTCCACACCAAGGGCTCAACCACCTCTAGACTCTGCTCCTGCCCTGACTTTGCTTTTTTCACCTTACAAAGCCAGCATGATGGCCCCACCACCTGGGAAGGCTTTGACAAGGTATTTTTCCACTGTTTGCAACACCGCCTACAACAGCAGTTGTCAAATGCTCCCTTGCCCCTTTCATGATCCCTGCAGAGTGGTGTGAAATACTGTCAGGCAGAATAGCACTTTATACCCACTTTACCCAGATGTAGTGACTGTGCAGAAGTCACTAAAGTCCACAGAAGCGGAGAACAAGTACACAGTGTTCTGAAAAGTAATTAGTCACTGTATGCGAAATATCAGTGAAGCCTTGGAGGGAGAAATTGCTAAATGAATCAGTCTTGAAAAAGTACACCCATTTAATCAAGTGGATTTAAAAATCAATCTGGTTCATCTGGTGCAAATCTCTAATGTAGATTTCCGTTAATCCTTTTAACCCTTGTGTATATCAATTTTGCTTGTGTCAGTAAGTTACTGATGCAGAGCAGAAATAATAAAGGGCTTAGTACTCATGAATTAAGTGCTCCAGTGCCCGAATTCTAAGTGCAATCTTACAGTAAAGCATGCAGGTCCCCTGTACAGATAATGGGAAGAATTAAGTGCCTGGGAGGGAATTTGGACCAGCCCTTGTGCAACAGGAATCTCCTTGGAGTTAGTAATGGGGGATATTGAACACAGGATATCTGTGCTCAACAGAGTATCAAGGGATCTGAACATTTGTCCCTTTCTGGAGTTTTAATACCTAGCCTGAAAAAAAGGGGTAGTGAACCTGTGTGAAGAGCTCCAACCAATTTTTGGATGTCTGCAAACACACATAATTTTAGAAGCCTTGCCTTGTTCCTGGTTGTCCCTCCCAACTTCTGTGTAGCAGCCAAGCAGATGGAGTGGGTGCCCAGGGCAGGGGAGGAAGGCCAGGCCATCGTCTTTCCTGAGAAACCACCACAGGTAAGGGCCTGTTTTACCAGGGAAGGCACCTCCTGCCCCTTCTGCAGATGCAGGGTAGCAGGGAGCAAGGAGCACATGTCTGTAGAGCAGATAGGTGAGGGTCTAGGGTGGTAGCTTAGGGGTGGGTTGCTTCTCCATATCAAGGAAATTCTTGCTCCATAGCAAAGTCATAGGGTTTTGGCCAATGAATGTAAACCAATGTGTAACATATGGACTTTTCAGGGAACAGGATGGATAGATGGTACTTTCGAGCCACCTGCCTCTCCCTCTCTCTGTTGCCTCTCTGCCTTAACCTGGGCTCCCTTTAGAGGCAAGAGCCTAAGCATTCATTTTAACATGGCCCCAAGTTTCTTTGGACTGAGGCTTTGTCCGTGCAGACTTTTTGGAGCTGTGCCTTCTTACACCCCCTCTGTGTTCATGCTGTGTTTTATGTATGAAGTAAAGCCCCGTTTCTGCCTTCTAGCAGGAAAGTGGGAGTGTGCAGAAGAGGAAACACAGGGCAGATTGCTGAAACACAGCTCAGGATTGCTGCTACCTGATCTCTTGTGCTTCACATGCACAGTGACTGGGAAAACAGCCAGACTGAAGGAAAACAAGACAACAACAAGGTCTACCCAGAATTTCTGGGTCTGAATGGATGAGGTGTCCAAGTGCTGAGCGGAGAGGTTTATGGCATAAACAACAAGGAAACGTTTGACCTTCGATGAGAAAATTTAACTCTTGATTATTGTAGGCATATGCTATCTGACCTCAACAAAACAATCCTAATGCTGTTTTCATCAAGCTCATGGAGAGTTTTGCTTAGAGATCTGCTTGAAGAGTGCTGGGTTAGGCTGGTGTCTAATTGAGTTACCTGAGTCTAATTCTGTTGTCATAATTGCCTGGGGGAAGCAGAAAGGGCTGGTTACCAATTAAGATTTTAATGTTATTAATTTAAGAGAGTTTGAAGGGTATATGTAGTCTAAGGAATCTACGTAATTGATAGGAAAACAAGTTAAATATCCTCCTGCCTCAGATTCTAGCTGTGTTCTCTTCCCAGGGAATTCAGTTTTCTATTTTTACATTTGAAAGGTCAGGTCTCTGCAGCCTGCGGGAAGGCTGGCATAGCCGTGCCATGAGAAGCTGAAACCCAAGCTGCAGCTCTGCCTCCCCACAATGAGGGGCCAAGTAATGAATGGGGAGACGCCCTCTCTCGTGTTTCAGCCTAGTGTGACGTCAGTGTTTAGGTCTTCCAAAACCTAGCTGCTGTCTTCTAGCACAAAGACTAACAGAGGAAGAAAACAATCTACTGGAAAGGAACAGTAAGGACTAAAAGATTGCTTTTTGCTTCATAGCTCTTCATTGAGCAGAGCTGAATCCTCTTCTAGCAATCATGTGACAAATATTATACAAAAGGCTTGCTATAAGCCCCCCCCCGTCCAGTTCATCTTTGTGAACTTCAGCTCACAACTGACCTGAAGTACAGATTACTGTATAGTTACAAGGAGTACTAAAATCTGGCAAACCTCCTTCAGAAGGATGGAGTCTTCAGGACTGAATGGTTGCTCTAGATGTTTGTGCTAATACAAAAAAAAAAACCTTAAATATGAATCAAGCTCCTATTACTACTTCTTTTTTTCTCCTGAACTTTTTAAATGAGAAGGGAAACGTGTTTTGAAGGACTGCTAGAGCATGTAAACTGTTATGTCTTAAGTTATATAAACTGCAGGCAAAAATTAATCCAGCGGTACATTTTGGGTTTGTGTCTGCCAGCCCTGTAAACAGCTCCTGTAAGGTCAGTGCATTCACTTAGGCAAGAAAGTCTTTTGCTATCTATCTGGGGTGGCTTCTCAGATGCTGAGTCTTGTTCTGGTAAGGTAGCAGTCACTTTCTAAGGAGCAAATGGCAATTTGTAATAGAAGCTGTGGAGTTCAATTTCCCAGAGTGTAACATAGGGCAAGACTGTCTCTGTGATCCAGAAGGACTCTGCTCGTATGACCTGGAGGGCAAACCATCACCTACCCATCTTCAGGAATGAGGTTATGGTATCAAAGCAGAGCTGTGTGTCCTTAATGGGCTCTTTGAAGCCACAGTAGCAGAGAGGGTGAAGTACTGCAGCTCCCTCCCTCCTTCTGAAGAAAATCCAGTGCAGTACAGCTCTCTAGAAGTTAGGTGTATAAAGGTAAAGAAACTAAATACAATTTTGTGGAATACGCTGCATTTGGGGAATTCCTGTTGAGTTACCTTATTTGTCCCTGAGACTTTAATTGTAAAGCTGCACTCTGCTTTTGATAACACTTCCCCAGTCTGAAAGTGGAAAAGCCTTGTGCCACCTTCTCTACCACTGTGGTCTCCATGTAGTAATAGAAAACAGTGATATCTCCGCTGGTACCTTCATGTAGTTCATGTAAATGAATACACAATATGGAAAAAAAAGAAAAAAGGGTGGGTGGATGAAATTAACTCTATAAAGAATAAAGACTGTGTGAAGATTCAGATACCCCATTTTTTAAGAGACTCATTTGGCCTATTTTCATACTGTTTTGGTGATCGCATTCTGCAAGGGTAGCAAGTCAGCTAGTAGGAGTGATTGCCAAAATGGAGATGAACTGAATGTTACAAAATATTGGTGAAACACAGTACTGAATTCTTGTCTTTGCATGGGAAAATTTATTGTCTTATTTACATCAGTGCAATCAAGTTGATTTTTGTTGTTGTTTTTTTTAAA
>VZRU01009956.1:375685-445534 GCA_013398155.1 Pedionomus torquatus | reverse complement strand
AAACAAAAAACGCCCAACAAAGCAGTATGACTAATCTATTGAAAGAGTTCATTTTTAATACTGATTACTGGCAACAAACTACTTACTAATGAGGTTCAAGATGTGAATTATTGTTGAAATGAATCCTTGAACAGTTTTGTATAATGTGTTGAAGAAAATCACAATCTGTTTGCAACATATTTCAAAGTAGAAAGAGATTAAATTAATTTCACATGCTATATTCCTTATTAAAAAGCCCCTGGCCCTACTGAGCATTTCCTACTGGCCTTTTTTTCCCATGATAAGGGAAGACCTATCTAAAATAGAAATGGAATGAGCAACTTCAGTGAATGCAACTTAGTACTGCAATAATAATATGGCTTTTTTCCCTCGAGAAATAGGTACTAAAACATTAACGTTAAGGATTTTGGTTCTTTGCTGTAGGTCTGCTCTAATGTCTACTCAAAGGTAAATCAGCCACTGATAATCCTGTCACAAATCATCATTTTCCGTGTATTTTCAGTATCATCTTTACTCATTTATAGTATTACCTAACAGTTACATTCGTAGAACTCTCTGGTCATGTTTCAGCCTGGTACAATTTCTTGAATTAATATAAAAATACCTTGCAAGTTCAAAAGAACCCTTTGGGTTATATTTATGCCTACAGACTTTATGCTGAATGAGATAATGTTTGCCTGTGTTGCAGTGCTGCAAGTTGTACAAAGGTCTGGAGAATAGCTCCTAGCTTGACTTGCAATCAGACTTGTAAAGTTATCCTTTCAATTAACAGCTGAGGTGCCAAAGTGCCCGTGGGAATTTCAGTAGCTGCCCATTGGCACCACCAAGCACTCAAAGTTTACTTTGAATTCTGTGAAATGTATATGCCAATAAAATATATACCACTACTGTCCTTTTTGTACCTTTGTACAGGAGGAGTCTGATGAACGGGGATACTGCATTTTGGGCTGGAGCTGCTATTGTTAATAGCGGTGGAGCACCTACATGGATTAATGACACACTTAAATGCTCTGATGGTGAGAGCTGTGGCAGGTAAATGCCTCAGAGTCAGTTGCTTCGCAGAGGTCGCATTCGTTTAAGAATCCGTGTTTCTCTCACATGGATGAGTTGCCTCAGAAAATATACACAAGAGCATATGAGCGTGGACATGCCTAAATCTTCCAGTTAAACATTCACAATTGTTTTGCTTTCCTCTTTGGCTTGGAGTAATTCATGTCAGTTATTTTTCTTATGGCAAGAGTTCCTGTATCTCTAAACTATGCAGCAGGGGAAAGGAACCTTTGGTCTGCTTGGGCAGTATGAGCCTGCCTCATACTTTGGCTTATTCCTTGGCTTTGTCATTGCTCAAGGAGCTGCAGGTGCCATCTGTGCTGTCCTGACAGGGATGTGCTCCATGCAGGGGCTGCAGCTTGACCACTTTGTCCCCAGCACCCTGACAAGTTGGGCCTTTCTTCCCTCCTGCAGCTCAGGGTGATGCCCAGCGACGAGCAGAGGTGACCAGGCTAGGAGACCAGTAGGACTCCCCTAGCTCTTGCTGGTGGCAGTGGTCCCCATGCAAATGCTCCTCGTTGGAAGACCCCAGAGTGGACATTGTCAAAAAGAATGTGAAAGGAGATGGGTGGATGGAGCTAACAATTAAAAGAAGGCGAAGAAACCCAACATCCCCAAGTCCCAAGCAGGAGGAAGCATGGTGGGAAGTGCATGCACCTACGCAGATGGAAGGGCTGCTGGCACAAGCCCTGTAAGGTCTTTTGGCTCTTGTGTTGTTTTGGGGTCATTTGATGCATTTTGATTTGGTATTAGAAATCTTCAAGGCAGCTTGATCAGCAAAACTGCAGCCTGAGTTGGTCCACCTGTAGAGAGCCTGAGCACCTGCTGCAGGGCCATTAATAGAGCAAGAAATCAAGCTTATGACCTAGCATCCAAAAAAGAGGAGTTATACGTCTTTGTGTGGATTCAGTACCCCAGAGCCCTAGCTTTTCTCTGTTTAACAAAACCCAGATGGATTTATGCAGAAATGTATTGAAATTGCTAATACATTTTCTCTTCTTCACCACCAAAGACTGAATGTGAAGTAACCCCACTCTAATTGTTGGTAACGTTGTGCTTCTTTTTTAATTTCAATACTTCTAATTGCTCACTGAAAAGAAAACCTTCTTGTAATTTTCTCTGGCTTTTGTAATTTGTTATTGGCTGTTATAGATTATTCAGTAAACTCAAATTGCTTTTTGTCTTAATTGGGTCTTGCCTACATTCTGCCCTGGCCAATTTTCAGCCTATCACCTAAATTGCTTTGTGCCCTAATAAGATTGACTAGTTGATACAAGGTAGTATAACATTTATTTTATACCTCATATTCTCCTCAGCTTGTGTGGAAAAAATCATTTTAGAATTAACATATTTTGCATTTGATTCTAGTGGCTGCCTGTTTTCCAAAATGTCTCACTGGCTAAAAATACAGGGAGAAGACTCTTCAGTCAGACTCTTCCTTCAAACATTTATTTTTTTTAGCTCTAACCCACATCATAGTAAACTTTTCTGAAATCAGTTTTTGGAATTTTAATGTTTTTTTTTGTTGTTGTTGTTGTTGTTTTTTTTCTCACTGACATACACATCAGAGTTTGCTGGAGTTTTATGGTTCTGTTTATGCAGGAGTTAATAAGCAAGTGTTCAAATACATCTTCAGCTCAGGCCACCCCCAATCCTGTGTCTGTGTTCCTAGTTTGTAGTGGTGTTAAGTAAGCTCATCTATTTTATTAAAATTATATGTTACATCATGGGTAATGAGCACTTTGGAAAGACCTTTTTAATGATAACAAAACTGTTATCCTCGTTCTAAAAAGGACATAACTTCTCCCAAGCCATAAGATACAGTAATGTGAAACTGGAAAGGGATACATCAAAATTTTGGTACATGAATATTGCTAGTTCCATTTAAAATTATCCTGAGATAGCCAGATATTTGGAGATTTGTGTGTGTGACACATAAGAGATGAGGTACTAGAATATTACAATTATTATTTATTTGCTCTCAGGCAGTCATCCCAGAAATCTTGTGAAAGGGTGGGGTTTTTTTTGCAAATGACATAAAACTGTAAGCTGACATCACAAATGAAAGTTTAAAATAATATATATATTTATGGGAACAGAAAGAGTGTGCTGTGAGCTGTGCCTTGTTGGCTCTGGAGAGGTGGCGTAGGTGTTCTACTTGGCTACCTCCAGTCCAGTTGGGTTATCTCCATGGGTGGAATGTGCATAAGGGCCAGTTTTAGATAGGCAATAGGTTTCGGAACGCTCTGATACCAGCCAGCTGAAGTACAGAATGGATTAAGCCATGCTGATACCCCCTTAATAAGGGGAAAAACCTGCTGGTCAAGTCCTCTCCTGTTCTGTTGGTGAAGAGCTCCATGCAGCAGCATCTCACTGTCCTCTGCATCCAGCTGTGCTGCACAAAGCAGCAACTGGCTCTTCAGAATGTGTAAGGCACATGGGGGCTTGGGGGACCATACTGAAATTTTCTGTCCTTTCCTGCTTAGCAGCAATTCTGCTCTAACAGGGAAGATAATAAATGTTGTCTGTGGTTTCTGGCTCCTGACAGTTCCCATTAGCTGGGACTGAGCTGAGCCTTCACTGGGTCTTTCAGTTCAATAGAAATCTGCATGCGAAATCTGTCTCTTTTTTTTGCCAGCCATGATTACATGGTAACAATCAGTTATCTTTCCTTACATTATTTTCCCTTGCTTACTTGTAGGTGTTTGGTTCTCCTTTATCACTATTGTTTCAGCTATTAAACTGTCAGGAAAAGCTAGTGCTTTCTGCAGTGATGAAGGTGCATGTGGGGTTTTGCATGATCATATTTTTATGGTTTTGGGTTTTGTTGTTTGTTGGGGTTTTTTTGTTTGTTTGCTTTTTTTTAAAAAAAAAAAAAAAAAAACAACTGTTAAAAATGATGGCATGTATCGTTGGATTTTCATTGTAGTATCTTTTGCTGCAAATTAATAGATAGATACATGCCTGCCTTCTTCCACAACCTTGTTAGGAAACATGAAAAAATGAAAGTTTTACAGTAATTACTTGCTCATGAAAACTAAGCTAATAGAAGAGTAAGAAAACTAATAACTAAAACAAATATAAGAGTAAGAAATATATATATATAATTTACTTAGAAGTATTATCAACACTGTGTATTCATAACTGAAAATATATAGGTCTTTAAATTGGTGTGCACAATGTACTTAAGTACATTCTTTTCCTGTCTATATATCCCTACAGTAACAAAATAAAAAGCGTGAAGTGTCATTATTAATGACCTGTAAGCAAATAGAAAGGGCCCAGAAACTGGATTAAAAAGGAGATCTAATTTTGTGGTGCTGATAGAAAAGAAACTCATATCCATTTTCCTTTGGCAGTGCACCATCTCTACATAGATTCATTATGAAGATACTAAAACACCACTGTTATCAAACAGTTTAAAAATGAGAATATATCTAGGCTGTATTATTACTGCCAGCCACTTTAATAGAATATAAATAATATATAAATATAATGCAAGATGTCATCACTGTACACAAAGCCAGCCATCCCACGAACCAGTGTAACACATGAGGATGTTATATCTGTATATTTTATAGGACTTTTCATATGCAAGCTTAAATTAAAATAACATGTCTTTCTATAATTAATGTGTCAAAATATGTGAGAAACTGAAGTTCAACTGTAATAATATGATTTCAAATATTATTTAAATATCTGTAACTGTTTTGAGAAAAAGCAAATATTCCTTTCCAATCCATCCATCCTGTCCCATTTTCCATTTTTCCTTCTAGACATGAGAGGAACAGCTATTTTTGAATTTATTTATTGCATTATTATGGATTTTGTGCAAATACAGATTCTTCTTCCACACTACAGGAGATTTGCACTAGAGTAATATGGAGAATTTTTGAGAGTGTAAATTTTTTCTGCTGAAGTCTTCCTTACCCTATTATACAAGTAATAGGCAAATGCATTATAATTTTAATGCCCTGAACTGGCAGAAGAATTGATTAGATGATCAGAAATAATAAGATACATTTCTCCTCCCAGTTCAAACTAATTATAAAGCTTTATGCTCTAACCTAGTGGCAATGTGGTCCTCCCTTTGAGGGAGGAGAGATGAGATGCAGTGTTGAACAGATGTGGTGTTGAATGTATTGTTATGTTACAAAAAGCTTCAGAGTCATTGGGGAAAAGTGGTTTTACAGGGTCCGTTGGAGCTGGGGAGGGGATTTTTCTGAGCCTATCACCATAAATTCTCTTTCAAGACAGTTGCATTTAGAAGTTAAAGTTGTTGTGGTTATGCAGAACCTTTCTGTTGATAATAAGATATGTAATGTCAACAGATCAGAAGACGAACTGTTTGCATAGCTTAGGTTTCAGCTATTTCTCACCATTCGGAGTTTGCAGAGAAGCCATTTCTTTGACCAGACCAAGAGTTCTGCTCAGCAAGTTCCCCCTGGACTGGCACTTCTCTGGTTTCTACTTTCCAGCTTTAGCCCATACAGTTATAATGCCTTGTTTCATACCTCAGACATGAAACAGGGAGGCATGTAACTATCTGGTGTTTTAATTCCAGATTTGGCAGCCACCAGGATGCAGTGAGAGACTCATCTCTTGCTCTGACACTGCCTTCTTGGCACCCAGGCACCTGCTTGCACCCTCTCAAGGTTTTCAGAGCTTGTCTTGGTTTGCAGATTTTGTCTTTTCTGTTACTCTACTTGTCCAGTTTTCTTCATCTACTGTTGGCCCTATGGTCTTCAAGAAAGACTATTTCTGGACATTTTACTTAGTTGCTGATTATTAATTGTAAGAAAATTTCCTTTTAAGAGGGATATAAAATGATAAGGTTGTTTGATTAATCATCTCTCACTTAATGTTCTCTGCCTTTCAAATGTGAAATTAGGTGTTTCGTGTATCATTTTATTGACAAAATTACTTTTTTATGCCAAAAAACCCCCCCAAAAACAGAAAGCAGAAATCATCAATGCGAGTAAAGTAACAGCTGTCAGTGGCTTACTGTGGGATTTATCACTACAAATACATAGAACACTTATTCCCCTGCCCCATCTTAGCAGATTTCAGCTCTGTCACCCATCTTTCTCAAGGATGTAATATTTGCTTGGTATAAAATTCGTGTGCCTTTACTACTGAAGCAATGAAAAAAAATCTGCCCTATTTAATAGCTGGTCCGTGGATATTAATTTTTCTGTACACTGAATGCAGAGGCACTCCCTTGCTGCTTATTCACATAATTCTTTATTTCTGATTGAATCGCTCCTGTCCACTGAGCCTCATAAAGGATTGAACAAAATTTAAATATTAATTGCATCAAAAGTGTATATAAAGTATTTTAATAACAGGGAATAAAAAGTGCAAAAATAAATACTGCAGGAGCTACAAGATTTCTGGAGGGAATTTTTGCAAAGGATCTATTTTCTATTGAAGATTATGATTTGGTTTTAGCTAATTATCCTCAGACATCTTTTTTATTATATCTTCCTTAATGACAGCAAGTGCAGTTGTATGTGACGGTGTTAATTCTCCCTTTATTCCTGCAAATCTCAAGCCTACAGACTTTCTTTGGCTTTCATCCATTTTTTGGTATTCTGTATCTTCAGTGCAGGTTCCTGAATGAAAGGTTCTGCTTTGGCCCCTGAGGACTCCAACACAATATTGGAGGTGGAGGCAGCAGAGGCCTGACAGATCCTGTTCTTTGATCCACTGGAACTTGTATTGACTTCTCATCCTTTCCCTGCCTGACAAACTAGAGTAGGGGTAGAGAGGAACCTCCTGAAAGAGAGGTATGAAAGCAAAGGTTTTTAATGCTCTATTCAAATGTGTAGAAGTACGGGGATGCATCCTTTATTAAAGGTAGCAATTGTACTTTAAAAAAAAAGGAACTTTCAGCAAAATAAAAGGAAAGGCTAAATAATTGATCAAGGGGGAGACCTGTTAAACTGCTGGTGTGCTCAGCCTACATCACTGTGAACAGCAGAGGTCTTTGAAAGCAGCTGCAGCACTGCTTGCTTGTCTTGCTTGAGGTCTTGTGTTCCTACACCTTGTTGTAGTATGTGAACTTCAATGAAATTGTTTTGTTCAATTGATTTTTTTACACTGTTATGTCTTGCTTTGCAAATAAATTAAACAGAAAATAGCTGGGATTTTAAGAAGTGCACATCTCTCTACAAGCAACTAGAGCAGAAAATCTTTGTAGTAATTGACCTGCTGAGACTAATTCAAATATTCAGTGGCTCAAATGTCTTCTGCTTTACTTCACCAAATCCTGCATACAACAGTCTTCAGGAGTACCTACAGGAACTGCTCATTTTTCCAGGCAATTATTTTTGAGTGAAGGTAGAGAAGCAGGAAGGAGAGAGGCAGGAAAGATGCTGTACTTGAGCAGCAGTTCAGTCTGATAACCATTTTCAAGGTTGTTTTCATTACAAAGCTTTGGGGCAAAACTGTTTTGTATTTGAGAGCTGCTGTTACATTTGTTTCACCTTTGTAAGAGGAAAAAGACATGCTGGAGCACTTTATCTGGGATGGCATACTGCTGGTGGCTGCGGCACATCGCTTTTGTACCTGCTTTTATGACTTTTTGCAGTCTGAATAGAACAATGTGATAGTTTGGGCTAGGCTGGCCACCAAATGAATGATGGATGCTTTCTTTAACCACTCTCCTTTTAGAGAAGGGAAAGCAATTCCCTTCAGAGAAGAGAAGAGAGAATGAGAGAGAGAACTTACAGGCTGAAAAGGAAACTAAACTAATGAAATGTTAATAATAAAAATAAAGAATAATAACATTAATTAAAAAATAATGGAATATATACAATATACACAAACCCCAGTATTGAGCTCCTAGGCTGCCACCAGTAGGCACAGTAAAAGTCCCAGACTGGACTCAGTGATGGACAGGAACTGGATCCGTATCTGGATGCACTGACTGGGATCAAAGGGAGTTGAACAAACAGAGTTGGATGCTGGCTGTTGAAGAAAGAGCTGACTCTTTGATCCCTCAGCTTTTATACTGAGCTCGGGGAGGATGGGATGGCATATCCAGTTGATCAGTTTTGGGTCACCTGTCCTGTCCACTCCTCCCCAAAGGTGCAGCCCCACTATGCTTTCCTGCTTCTGACTCTCCAATGGGGCAAATAATAAAATTAGCTGACCTTGGCTATTATAGCAATAAGTATAAGCAAGAGCCTTTCTGTATACTGTTCCTTGGTAATCACCGTAAACATCAGGCGTTATCACTCTGGAAGCAGGTATGGAATCACAGAATTGTCAGAATTGGAAGGGACCTCTAGAGGTCATCTAGTCCAACTCTCCTGCTAAAGCAGGATTGCCTAGAGCTACTGTCTGGGAATTTTTAAAAATTATTTCTACAGGCCTAAACCTAGTTTCTACTTTTCTTTCTAAGGAAATTACAGCTTAAACATATTCATTGTCATCTCCACCAGCATGGCTGATGGTTAAATTTGAGTCCGTGGGGACTCAAAGGGTTCATTTCCCAGATGCTGTGTTTAGGAGGTTTCTGCTCTCAAAAGTGTACATGAAGCATAGCACAAGTGCAGCTGATGAGGCCTTCTCTAGCTCTTGTCAGGTTCCTCGTTACGCTGAGTTTGTTGAGTGTTGGACCTCTCCCTGGCCATGAAGCCCTGTCCTACCTATCCCTTTGTGCTGCTGCTAGCTAAACTGAACGTGCCTCTGAGGTGTATGAGATGGCTTTGTACATCTCACAGGTACCAAAAAAATCCTGGTTGCATCTGTGGTGCACATGGGGTCTTGGAGTGTGCTGGACACCCAGCCCTGACTCCATGCTGTATCTGCTACCATCTGGCATGACTCCTGTGGGACTTCTGCTCCTACCCTAGCCCCTGCTCCCCTCCTGTCTTGTTAGCAGCCATCTCTAGCTTCATTTCTCAGTCTCTGACCCCACCATCATTCTGTCTTAGACCTTATCAGATCAGACACTGGATACACAGGTTGTGGCTGGAAGTTTGATGCAGACCTTCTCAATGCCACGTCTGCACAGCACATTCTTCCAGTGCCACCTTGAGATCCACATTTGCAAGGTCCAGGCTCTGGGTACTGACTTGACAGAGCCTGCACAACACAGCAGCTGCTGCTAGGTTTGCTTGGTGTCAGAGAAAAGGTAAAATTTCCTCTATGACATGTTTGAATCCCATTCAGTGCATGAAAAGCGTATGGGATGTGGCTTTCCCTGTACTTTTGCGATTGCAAGGCATCTGAAAAAGGAGCTTTTATCCACATGGGACCAGGAGACCTTCTCTGCCTGCAAAAGTGTGTTTTGTGTGCCCATGGTTGACCTGTCTGCTGGCAGCCGTGGTTCTCCCACACACCTGGTGGGGACTGTTCCAGACTGAATAATGTTATCCCATGTCCTGAGGCAGTGGCTCCTGATTTGCAATACGTTCACTGCCCTGACAGATTTCAGATGATCAACTTTTGGTAAGTAATGCTCAACTTGAAGTCATTCACCACAACTTTCTGAGTATTCTGAGAACCTCAAATTTCAGTTTTTGCTCAGGGCATGTCTGGATGCTTGAAGGCATGTGGTTCTGACAAGTCACGGGTGGGATTTTCCGTATTCCTCCTGCTTGGTATCAGAGAAGACACAAAGAGTGAGTGTTTCCATTGGGTGAAGGGACCATGCTGTGAATGAAAGAAGGGGCCAAAGTTATGTGGAAAGGACAGAAAATGTGGAAGAGCTGATTTTGCACTGACTAAGCTGTATTTGTAATCAACTATTCTTTACTATATGTAATTTCAATCTATTTGTTTCTGTATTTGTACTCCAATTTCATATGATGCTTTCTGTTTACCTCAGGTCCCCCTGAGCAGCTTTTGATCTGGTGGACCAGCATTAGCCACACCTGGCAATGCAATCAGTTTAATGATGTTTAAGGGTGTTGAGTTCCTAGGAGGAATCAGCACACAACATGTGTTGCTCACAAAACCTTCTCCTCCCTGGGATGAGCAGAGCAGTTCTCAGCTCACATGGACATGCAGGGGCAGAAGGTCCTGTGTGTTGGTACTCATTCCCATGCTCAGCACCCTACACTATGTTAAAGTGTGACAAGTGAGAGCTTTAAGAAGTAACAGAAAGAAGGTGAGGCTAACACAATTCAGTTGTGAGACACACACAAAAAATAAATATAAAACCAGCCTTTCATTCTGCTGCTCATAAACGATTTCTTTTCATTTTCCCTTATAAAAAAAATCCCACTTCACTTCTTATTGTCTTCCCCAGCTCCATGTGAAATCCACAGACACAGTAATCGTTCCTCATTTCCTCCTGTCAAAAAGAAGGTGACATACTGAACAATTAAGGTTTTTTGTTCATAGTAAGCCACAACATTTAAAAGAAGAGAAAAAGACTCAATTTTAAAATAATCTGGCGAGTGAGAGAACAGTCTCCTGTCTCACAGAAACCAGGTCTTAATTTGCAGTAAAGTAGAATGCTTTTCTTCTTGAGGACCATGAAATAAATTTTATCACTCACTATTTTGATTTTCAGCATTAACACTTGCTATGGGAGCCACTCTGCTTTCTATTGTCCCAACCTGAGATGATTAGTGGTATGTCATTAGCTAATTTTTATTTATTTATTTTTTACTTTTAGAAATTCTGCCCTCGATTAATTTCTAAATGCCCTTTCTCAATGAAATCAGTCTCAGTAGTGCTCCGGTTCAGGCTGCCAGTGCCCTGTGTCACTCCAAAACCAATTACGAAGCTGTCATCGGGAGACAGGCTGTGAAACAAAACTGCATGTGTACTGGTAATTCTCTGCACCTCAGTACTCTTTGCAGGGCCAGATGCTTCAAAAATGTCCCATGTTTTACATGAACAACTTACATGCCCCACAGGGACAATTTTACTTTTTGTTCACTTACTTGAAGTCTTAAACAGCTGAACACATTGGTAACATCTAAACGAAGCTACAATGCTACACAGGAAATAATATTCCAGTGAACAGGTTAGTCCAAAATACGGTTTTCAACTCGGTTAGGAACATTTGGAGACACATCTTCCTCTCAATTTGAGCATGGAAGGGGGAAAAAAAATTACTAAACTTGAAGTAATCTTGTACGAACAGCAGATGAGAGGCAAGCGAAACATGTTGCAATAAATAAATATACAGTTTGTGTTCTATCATTTTCGATTGCATTAATTTGTCTGAATATATTTAGATCAGTAATTTAGACTGGAAATTAAGGCTGTTTATGGCAACTGCTGTATGTTGATGGAAATATCGTTTGATGTGCTATATTTTAAAACCATGTCATTGACTTTTGAAAACTGCTTCAAAGTTAAAAGCACAAAATTACTTGAACAAAATACTGTTTTACCATACAATTAAAACATAAAAGATGAAAAGTTAAAGGCCTTCCATATTTTATGTGTAAGATTTAATTTTTCTAAGAGCAATTTAACTGACTTGGAACTACTTCTATAGAAAGACACTGTCTGATGTAGTCGGAATATCCTAGCCAAATCTTGCTCTCACCATTCTCTCTTTAGTTTTTAATTCTGCATTTATTAAAGTATGCACTAACTTAATGTTTGGCATTTTAATTTTTCAGAGCCTAATTGAACCATCCTGTAGTTATAGAATAAAAGCAGAGGTCTCAGGAAACTCTGTGGGAGCCGTGAGTTAATGTTCCTTTCCTAGGAGAACATACTGGAATTTCAGATTTTCTTTTGTAGCACCCATTTACCACTTCTGAATGGATGCTGTCCTTTGCCCGTGCACTTGCATATGGGTGACCTTAATTCTCCACTGGCTGCCAATTTTGACATGAGCAACCCAAAACCTTCAGAAAATCTTCACTTCTTGGAGAGACCAGTGTTAGTTCCAGTTTTAGCCTCATCAAGGATGGATAGAATATAAATGAGTCAGGCTTTACTAATGTTCTGGGTGTCCAGAGCAGTCAATGGAAACAAACGATCACTTCCTACCAGGATATCCTGCCTCAAGAGGCTGAAGCTGAAGCTGAAGCCTCAGAAGAAGACAGACATGTTTAGCCTGCTCCTAGAGATGACTAGAAGTGAGGAGGAAGTAGGGAGGCAGGTAGCAGAGATACTTGTTCCAGTGGTTCTTGGTGCTGGGAGCCAACAGGCTTCAAATAGCTCCTGTGGTGGCAAAGGGATAATTCTGGCAGGGAGGCTGTGACTGTCTTCAAATCAAGAGAGTGGGTATTTGGGTGTAGAGAAGGAAATGTAGCACAGGTAGTGGGGGAAGGAAGTCAATAACAGGAATAATAAAACAGAATGAAACTTCAGTAGCTGCAAAATTGAATGCTGTTTTTAAACTAACAAGTAAGGCTTTGGTATGTTTAAAAATTTCATTTTACTGTGAGAGAAAAGTAGAATAGAGAAAGTAAATTTTCATTAAATACAGAGGGAGCTCTCATCCTGTATTTTCAATTGTTGACTCTGAAGTGGTGCTTGGAAAAAAATGAAAACCTGAATAACTGCATGAATGCTTCCTGAATTTGCATCTCCTCTTTCCAATTGAAAATCACGCATGGCAAATTCCCTGGCTGGCAGGCAACACTTGGAGAAGTGGCCACTGGTTCTGAGTGTCCCTGCTCTTGATTATCTCTTCTGATATGCCTTATGCTCCGCAATAAAAATAAACGCATACTTGGGCAGGACTGCCCAGGCTTGTAGATCCACCATTGCATGACCATCGCATTGTTTATAGAGACACTATTTGCAATTGTTATCCATTTCAATGAGCACTCCAGTGTTTATGGAAAGGAAAATGCAGAGATCACTGCAGGCGATTAACAACTATGCCACTTTCAATATTTCCATTCTGTTGAAGTTTAACAGAGACATTATTCCTCATTCTAAAGATTTGCTCAATTGTTTTTACTGTGAGAAGTCAACTGTGTATCCCCGCCTCCCCACCCTCTTTTTACACTTAAAGGCTCTTAAAAATGTTTTGAGCCTGTTTAAAATGTGGTTTGATTACAATAATGGAGAACTCACATCAGTGCTTTGAAAATCTTTAGGAATGAAATATCACTTTAAGCTGTCAGATTCTGCCCCCTACACATAAAAGCAGCCATATTATACAATTCCTTATATAAAATGCATTTTGAAAAACATTTAGAGCTCTCTTAAGTCCTGATATTGCAGTTTAAAGGTTGTTCAAAAAATTCAGTTTTGTTTAGATCTTCTTTCTAATCCTCAGATCTGTGTTTAGATCTTCCTTCTAATTTCTAGGATATGAGCAATTAATGCTCACTTGTTTTTCTGTCAATTTGTTTTGTGACTTGGTAGTTCTCTTCCCTTCCTGTTGTTTATCACTGAGTCACATCCTCCCTAAGCCTTTGGTCTAACTAATTACCAAACCAATTTTTTTCTGGTATGATAAACTGTGCTTCCCTAGTCATTCAAGCAATCTCCTCTGCATGCATCTATCTTAAAAGTGGTGTTGCTGAGGACCCAGTGCCACACATATAGTAGATTTCCAGTTTGGGCTTTTGTCTGGTCTCTTTCTAGGAGCTGACATCCTGTTAGCAGTGGGTGTACTTTAAATGTGCCTCTACAGAGTATCTTCCAGTTTAGTTTCTAGTAATTTAATCTGGTGTGTGTTGGTCTATGACCACTTTGTGGTGTGAACCAAGGTGTCGTCAGTGGTGATTAACTTCAAAAGCACCCTCCTGGGCCAGACTGAAATGCTTCTGTAGGCAATTCCCGATAACACTGCAATATTTCCTGGAGGAACTGGGACTTCTGACCAATGTCCTTTTCCACACTCTTTCTTTTCATTCTGTACACTGAGGGTCACGCGTGATAATTGGTTATCAGCCTCCACTTCTACCCATTATAATGAGCGCTGCGATTTTTGCACTGTAGGCAATTAACAGATTTACCACTTCTTTCTACCCCAAATGTCTTGATATTCATTTTTTCTCATAGCATAAGTGAATTAAAAGAAACCCCATTTTTAATAGGAAACAATTTTAAACTGAAAGTACTAAAAGGACTGATCATTTATACACTTCAAATAAATCTACTTCTCAGTTTTTGCTTTAACAGTTTCTTTGTATTTTTCGGCTGGTCCAAAATGGCGTGATTTTACTAGGATCTAAATGTGTTGAAAGGCACATTAACCAAGGGAGGGGAAAAAAAAAGGAGCTATATATAGTTTTACCGTCCCTTTAGGGAACCATTGCTTGATCTTCATTAATATGCATTTTAGCACAATCTAATTTACTCATATGGCTGGCCCCAGGTGTTTGGAAAGGCAACCAGAGGAAAATCAGATCATACTAAAATTAGAGACAAGAAATATTGAATGCCTTCCCTTTTAGGTCCTTGAAAGGCACATATTAATTATAACTGGTTGAATTTATGAAAACTAATACTATGAACAGCTCCAATAGTAATTAGTTTAGAAAAATGATCTCTACCAATAAGTGTATTCCACTTGAAGTGCACAGAAAATATTCTGTTCAAGAAAGAATATATATCCTGCCTCCCGCCCTTCCCCAGCATTCTGTATTTAGTTCAGTGCCCCTGTGACACCTTTCTGATGTATACTTATTCACTGAAAACCACAATACGAAGCCCCATTTCTTGTGTGCTCCTTCTTGAGTGGTTTCAAATGGGGCAGGACACTGGATTTTGATGGATTTGCCCTGTCCTCCTAAGGAGAGTGCATCTCTTCTAGGTTACAATAAGCCACTGCCAGCAACACTGGGAAGCGAGAAGTGAGAAGGTGTGGGGAAAAAAGGTTAAAAAAACTGCCTCCGTATGGTCCGATTAAGTGCTCTGTGCTTTCACGAAGTCAATAGGAGGCTTTGGCAGGCAAGCGTTCACAGCTGGTCCCTGAACTGCTAACAGGATGTAGTGCTGCAATAAAGGGGCTTTATATATTAATTTCCTAAGTGTCATTTTGATTTGCAGCAGGAAGCGTAAGCAAAACAATGTCAAACAAATTAGCCCTGAAGGTGCCTTTGGAGCAGTGCTGAGCCGTCTGCCCTTGCCTGGGTGCTTTGAACTCTTCAACTGAGGAGGTGCTCGCCCGGGGAAGAGACTATTTCAGAGTAAGTCTTTAGGGCTGAAACAGCCCGAATTCAGCAGTGGCAGGCTACTGGGGGATGCATATGTTACAGAAACACTTAGTCATCTCCAGTGAGATTCTAATCTGAAATATCTGACCTTCCTATGATTCAAAATTAATGAGAGTCCAGCAGAGAGGAGGGTAACCACGTGAGTAGCGCACAGGGGCCCTTGCTCGGAAAAGAAGCACCAACAAATGTGGTGATTCACCCAGCCCTGCTCACCCAGGAGCCAGTCTACATGGCTTTGGAGGAACTCATCTCTCTCCAGGCTTCATAAAGACTGGAAAGGAACCAGGAGGATATCACCCCAGATATAGCAGGAGTTTTAATCCTCTTGCTAGAAATGTGGTGAGAGATCTCGTAATAACAAGTGGAGCCAAGTTTGCTTATTCACAAATGAGCTGAGTTAGTTCTGTTTCAGATAGGGTGTGATTTCAGGAGAAACCACACTGGAACATACTCACTTGCAAGTCATCTGGTGTTTTTCAGATACGCTGGGCATTACACCTCAGTGAAGCACTACAGACAGACATTACTTTGACGTAATAAGCAGGGTGACATTAAAGGTGAGTAGTAGAGTGCATGGTAAGATGGAGGTTAAAACACACTTACAGAAAGGAATAAAGTCACCACAAAGGGTGCCATTTAGGAACAGTCCATCTAAAGAACATTCTCCTAATGCAAAACATCAAAGAGAGGATAGGAAAGGCGTTTTAGGCCAGGATTCTGGAAAGAAATCAAAGACATAAATTTCATTAAACCACTAAGGAGTTTAAGAAGTATATTTAAAATGTACATGAAGAATATTGCAGTAAGTGAAAAGGAAAAAAAAAAGTCTAGTAACTGGAGAAAAATAGAGAAAATAAGAGATGAAAAAAGATAGTTCAGAAGTATCTTATGGAAAGATATTAAACTGGTAGATGGAAAAACGTACACAGAGGAAGCAAATTTTGCTCCTATCTGACCAGAAAAACAAGGAACAGCTATTCCCAGAAGTAACCTGCACATAGATATGCTCCTGTAAACTTGACAAACTATTTATGGAACCTTTTATAAAGAAGACAAAGGGATTGAAGCCTTCTCCTCTTTGTACTCATTGTTTCTCCTAGGATGAGCCAGTGAGCAAGTTTACAGGAATGAGAGTATTGCCTTTAATCGTTAGCAGAAGTACATGCTTTTGCAATAAGTCAATAGATTTCCCTCCACTGAGTGTCTCAATAACATTGCTACATTAATAGGAATGACTATGGACCTTCATGGGAAAAATTTTTGCTTTACCCTGCCACTCCGACACCCAAACATGGCTATGACCCATGGCTGCATGCACAGGATAAGCTGCGGAGCTCGTGGAGTTAAAAACCCAGCAGTGAAGAGGACCCAGAGAGGGAAGCCAGCATCCTGGTGCTAGACTGCAACCTGCCCAGGGTCTGGGCTCTTGGCAAAAGCTGGCAGCTCCTGGCTGGGGGAGCGGCAAGGAAAGAGAAGGAGAAGGGATGTTGGAGTGAGGAGAGATAATCTTGGGGCTAGAATTAGTGAGCGGGGTGTAACGTGACAAGATTAATGCTTTAGATCCAGAAATAAGCATTTTGCATTGTACAAGCTTCCAGCACACAGTAAGCAACTGCAGTGTAACACCGCCTCCGTTTTATTTCCTGCTCAGTCTATCCCTTTCTCATTTAAATTACTTTCTTTATATCACAGGTTTGAATGCTTATTTATCTGTTCTTTGAGCTTTGTTTCCCTTTAGTTGAAAACCAGGAGAATTTTGTAGTGCACGTGCTGTGGCTAATGCTGCTGTGAGGTTGCTTGGAGGTGGCGAGCAAGACCTCTTGCAGGGAGAGGAGCCAGAGTCTTCCTCTTCCTGACTGTACTCTTGAGTTGGATGCTGGGGGGCTTCATTAGTGCCTCTTTGTTCAACACTGTCAGTCAATGAATGCTGTAAGAAAACACATGAGCAATGTTAATATCTATTCCACGTGACTTCTTGATGAATAAAACCACAGAAGAACAAGGGTTTCATCCAGATGATATTCTATGTGTCTTCATTAAGGCCAGGCTTGATGGGGCTTTGAGCAACCTGGTCTAGTGGGAGGTGTCCCTGCTCATGGCAGGGGGGTTGGAACACGATGATCTTCAAGGTCCTTTCTAACTCTAACCATTCCATGATTCTGTGATTCTATGTGGATGCATGTGTTTCTGTACAAAAAATTATATCCACTAATAAGTACTTTCACCCAAGAATGAGTCAACAGCTGATGGCTCAGGAAGTCCTGTATATAAAACCCCGGTGAAACGGACCGTGAATCTATCCCTTAGTGGCTGGTTACACGTCCGTAATCCTGGATCCTCTCGTTTTGGCTAAGGAGGCACCACCAATGTATACTGCACTTAGAAACAGGGATATTTAAGGAGGTTGAGATACAGACAGTAAATAGTTATGGTCATTCAGGCAGTTGAACTCAGGGAGAACTTAAGAGAGGACCTGCTTCTGGAACACTCAGGGTAAGTGCTGACCTGGCTACCCGAGAAGCAGAGCAGGAAGAAAAGGGAGAACAGATACAGGCTGTGGAAATTTTGTGTTACTCAGATGTGGAAAAGAACTTTTGTCTGAATGATATCATATTTAACCCGAGTTGTACACATTGACTGGGTAAGACATTATCTGTCTAGAGTTAACTGTACATATTGGCGTGTGTAACTGCATGATTTTGCCGCAAAGCTGGGAAATGAAAATGTGTTGGGTTCTTGACCTCACTGGCCCTGAGGAGCCTATGCAAATTCACATCCATAAATAAACTACGCAATTGTTATTATTAGCTAGTTGTGCTTTACTGAAGTCTAAAATTCCCTGCTTGTCACATGCCAACGTGCTGTGAATGGGTATTACTGTGCTCAGCTGTAAACTTTGTGTCAAACGCATCTTTGCAGAGAACATCTCTGCCTTTGCCTTAACCTGGAGACATTTGCAAGGTCAGTCTGAAAGTTCCTCAGGCACCTAAACGCAGGCAACTACTTCACTCAGGTGTGTGCAGTACCTATTTTCTGATGAACACCTATTACAACCTAGTGTTCAGATGCCTTTCCACCTCAGAGGTTCACCCCTTACATGTGCTTTGAGAATCCTAACACCGAGAAAAATAGCACTACAAGTGAGAGCTGGAGGTCATCTAACTCTCTTCTAGCCCCAGGCTGGATGAGTTTGTATCTGCATCCAACTTGTTGCTCGAGACTTATGGTGATGAAGAATCTACTATCTCCCCAGGTGAGCTGTTCTAGTGCAAAATTACCTTGCTGCAAGCAAATGTGCCGTAACATCCAGCCTAACTATCTTTTTTTTTGGATTGAAGATTACTGTTTCTTGTCTTACCACCACGGACATGAATAATAGATCCTTCTTACCTAGCAGCAGCAGTCAGTCTTTGAGTTACCCATGTTTCTAATCATGGCCTTCACCAAGAGCCTGAACTTTTCTATAACCTTCCTTCTAAAGTCTGGGATTTTATCCTTTAAATTGTTTGCATTGTTTTTGCATTTTCCCTGTTTGATTCATGTCATCCACAGAATGTAGTGCTAATAACTCAACACTGCACAGAGCAGTTTAGTTTAGGGCTCCCCAGTACTGAATGCTTGAGTCAAAATCCAGAGTTTTTGCAGATGATATTGTTGTTTAATTTGTTAGGTGACATGGCCATACTTACAGCTGACATGTAGAAGCACTTACCCAGGAACAAGAATCTCTGATTTCTACCCTTTCCTGATGCTGTGGGTGCTCAGATCCATACTGTCCCTGCAGCAGGAGAACACCCTGTTTTTTAGCTGGGTCTCTGCCATCAGCTGTAGTTGATCCACTCTGCAGCTAGAGAAGGACGATTCACTTGGGCAGAGGGGGAAAAAAATTCAGAAAGGAGAAATGGAACCAAATGGTTATAACATTGGGACAGGAGTGGCCTCCAGTGCTGATGATTTTTTCGTAGCTGGCAGGCCTCGTTCTTTTGTACTACCATTGTCAGCCTACTCTAAGAAGCTGTAATTCGGGGCAAATCTAAACAGGGCAAAAAGCATTGGAAGGTTTTGTTCTCCTCTGTGAGGCAGGGACAGGGCTGATGTGTTCAGGTTCCATTTGTAGCGTTATTGTGATTCCACATCTCCAGGGGCAGGCCTGCCTCTGTTTCATGGGAGCTGCAGTAGGTATGATTCATCTAGAAAAATAAAATTCAACCACAAAAAGACTATGCATAGGTATTTACAGGATAAAGATCAGAGCCTTAGTCATGATGAATTTGCTAGGATCATGTAACTGGAACTAACCTTTCTTCAGAAGAACAGCCTTGGAATAAGAAATCGCTGAGTAAAAATTTCCATTTGAGGCAATGGAAAATTATGTCACATATATTGTGTACGTATATATAGGCAAGGAGGCGTGTACGTCTGAAAGAGAGACCTGAATTCTAACCTGAATTAAAATGTTAAAAATAGTAGGATTCTGCTTAGCAGAGGTGACATAACAGACCTCCTTAGTCTCCCAGTAATGCACGCTATTCTTTAATGGCAGCCTGCTCCATTTTGCTCCCCAGTACATCACCACGCATTACAGTGCTTTCTATCCCATTCTCCTCAGACATACCATTGTATCCTTCTACCTTTTGGGTCAGTCGTGCTGTTTTTGCACATCATCCTCCTGTTCTCAACTAAGATAGATTTACCCATAATGAGAGGAGAAATTACCTGTTTGGTACGGGTATGGAGTGTGACTTACCAACACAGTGCCCTTGTGAAAACCCATCTTACTAATTCATGTAATGTAATGAATAAAACACAGTTGATGTGACGGCAGGATAAAAAGCAATATTTTTTGGTTTTTTTTATGCTAGTGGGTTTGGTGATACTGATAATATTCTCTTCATGTTTTTGCCACATTGGCCTTGCTTGATGAAAGTGAGGTCAGATGTGAACAAGAAGTCATTAGTGAAAAAAAGTTGCCACTCAATGTTTATAAAGGAATTTAGCCACCATTAAAGTGCCTTGATTACGTAAGATAATTTTGGTAACAATTGGTTTCCATAAAGTTGGGTGATCAGACCACGATGGATCTTCTGTTGTCAAATTCCTACCACATTTACCAGGATTTTGGTCACACAGAGACTCTCAGGCTCGGCTGCTACGAGTCTAGGCAGCAGGTAGCGAGGGACAGTCTGGTGAGGATGACAGCAGATAGGCGATGTTGTCTCCAACAGTGGAAAAAGAGAAGCCTTGAAAGTGACTTAGTTGACATTAAGGTTGTGCCTTTACATAATCGGGTGGTGTAAATTGCCCCAGGTAAGAAGAAAATCCTGGCTCAGTTTTTCCAACATGCCACTGACTTGGAATGTGAAACTGGGCAAAGTGCTTGCCTCCTTTAGGCCACAGCTTCCCATTTTGGGATTTGTGATGCTGCTCTTTGCCTCAGTTGCCTGTTCTCATGCAAATGGGGACAGCTTCTGAGGTCTTTATGCAGTGAGGGACTACATGAAAGGGAAGTGCATAAACCAGAAATATTTTATTTTACAAAATATGTTTTTAAATTAACGTTTTTCTGTGGTCTTTTCAATATTATGCAGATTTAACAGTAGTTTGCTTGTTCAGTGGAATTTGTAGATATATAAGCAAAAGTAAGAAAAAGAGGCCTTATAACCGACAATAAAGCTTCAATAGCATTTCCACTGCCCAGACGAGCTGAGAATCCACCAGCAAGACACCGACCCATGTGCAACATCAGTAAAAAAGAGGGAAGATGCTATCCGGCACCTGGGATGGAGAATTTTGCCACCAGAGGGAGTCGTGGGAATACAGTACAAGTGGTTGTATTGGCACAGCAAAAGGTCATTAGGTATTTTAGAGATAAGGCTCTAGGATCAAGGCTTTCTCCTTGGCCACAGGTAATTGTCTACCAATTCAACACAAGATCAACTTAAAAGTTTGGGGTTTTGGCTGAACGTGTCTGGCTGCAAAATTTACTTGGTAAAAATGCTACCTTGATGCTTCATGCTCAACCTTCGTAATTTGCGCAAAGAATGTGATTGCTCAATAAAACAAAATTGCTAAGTAAGTCACCCAAATTTTATGCTTGAAAATACAACTCACGGACTGAAAATCAAGACGTGCTTTAAATACCATGTACACTTTTACTGAATTAGTATAAAAATTGTGGCAATCCAAAATTTTCCTGGCAACTGCTTTGCTGGTGATAAAGCAGATTGCATCTGATTGCTGTAATGTCTCTGCATTGCTGATAGCAGAATGAGCTAGAGAGCATCATGCAACAAATACTTTGGCTCTGGAGTAGAGTAGAAGGTGGAAGAAATATAGCATTGTTGTTATAGAATTCTTCTTTTGACTAGATCCAACACTGAAAGAGGTATGGGATCTATTCCAAATAATACTGAAGTCCTTTATGCTGCCAATATGGTTTAAAAGTACCTTAAAACAAGCAAGAACAGAAGCTGATAAGATCTGATGCTTCAGCAAGAAAAAGAAGTCCTTTAGAGAAGTCTGTCCGTTCAGTGCCTACTTTGGTCTTCCTTGCCACACTTTAACTCCCAGCACTTATGATAAATCCTTTAACATGGAAATGCATGTACACCCCTCCCTGAAGTAACAAACCTATTAAAATTTTAGGAAGCTATTCATCGGCCGTTAAAAAACAGGTTCCCATAGCTGTGCAGGGTTAAATGTCAAAAATACGAAGAAACAGCAGGCTGAAAAAGAACGCCAATAGCTGAGAAATAGTAATTTCAAGCCCTGATGGTTCCCACAGATTCTCCACAATGCTATGTGGCAGGTAAGGGGTGGTATTAGGTCATTTTATATAAATACGATATGATAAATATATATATTTGCCTCTGCTTTTCCTTGCCTGCTGCCTATTTCCCCTTCCTACTAACCCACTCACTGCTGCTCCTCTATAGCACTTACACAATTTTTCTGCAGCTCTCTGCCAAACCAAAGTTCATTTTAAAGCTAGAGTATGTCACAGAAGGGATGCTGCTGAGTCTTTATATATTTTTGCTTTTCAGTGTGGGTGAATTCCTCATAAACTTAAAGACTTCCCGCTTTTCAGGAATCGTGACATTTTTCATTCTACAGACCAAATGTCCTTATGATAATTGTGATTTCCATCATCCTTTTGCTTTAAACTTATAATAACTTTGAGATATGGAACTGGCAAAACCCAAACCAACCCATGAGGATCTTGTTTTGTCTTCTTTTTCATACCTAGCAGAATGGAGCTGCTCTGGTAGCAACCTACTAACTCTCTAGATTATGGCACCTATAGAACACCTGATCGTAAACACAAATATAACAATTAAGTTAAAAATATTTATATCATTTTTATTTTTACAACCTTCATACTTGCAGGATAATTTAAAAGAAAATAATCAGAAAAAGTGATTAATTTAAAAGGAAAAAATAAAATTGAATATATAATTTGGCTCACTGGGGTTATTGTTAGTATCTGAGAGTATTGATACTGTCCTTATGCATTTTTCTGGGGAGTGAACATGGAATTTCTTGTAAGGATCTACAGAGGGAATTTCATCACAGTTTTCAGGAGTGGTGAATCTATTTTACTGCTCATCCTGTTTCGCCGCTATAACTCAAGCAAACTTTGTAGGTGTTGCTGTTCTTGCACTTTGTACCAGAGAAGAGCAGAATCTGCAAAGATTTATTGACCCTGCTGTACTACCCTGCTCCATCCTGCTTTTTGTGCGTCGCTCCAACAGACTGTCATGGGATGTATCTATCTATACATTACAACTCCTGTGCTTAGCGCTTGTGGGGGCTTTTACAGGACATATGTAATGGAGCTGCAATATTGTGCTTTCCAGAGCTCTAGAAGGCAGATGGAATACTATACTTGCAGAGGCAAAGAAAATAACTTTTGTTTAAAGTCAGTTCAAATCAATTCAACTCATTCAGCAGTGCTTACGTGGGTCCAATAAGGCAATGTTAAATATGGTTATTGCCCTTACCTGCCCCTTGGGAAATGGAGAGGCATAGTCACATCATTTTAAATTGTCCACATGGAAAGTTGTGGCCTATTTCAATTCAAAGGTTCAAAATATATGTCGAAACTTGAAGCTGAGCAGGTATTTTGATGATTATTTTACTTTAAAATTGATCAGAAAGATTTTTGGTTAAACAACTTCTGACTATAGTTTCATTAATTTTTAAGCTTTAGTAAAACATGTTTCTCCATCTTTAACAGAATTTATTTAAATGGCTTAAATTTAATTAAGTACAAGCGGAGAAAAATGTTTCGTTTTTATGAGATAAAATTCCTAATTCAACTATCATTTTGATTCACACTAGACATTAACGCTAGAGTATCGGTTTGAATAAGATATTGTTATATATAATGCTTTATAATGTCCTTATATAAAATATTGTGTTCCACTATTAAAAAATTATAGTACTTCTGCATAAATAGAATTCTGATTTTACATTTTTATCCCAGTTTGGAGCGAAACACTGTGAAATATTACATTTTCCACAGAAATTGGATATCCTGTTTTCTTCCAGGTTGTATTTCACTTGTTTGAAAAATGGTGCAAAAAACAGTTCAAGGCTGACAATGTTCTGTATCATGAACAAGAAGTTCATAACAACATGCTCGGTGACTTTTTAGCTTGAAGATAGTGAATCAGATTCTGTAAAATGCTTAGTTTTGTAAGTAATTCTTTAAAACATGACTTAGGCAAATCCTTTATCTTTAGTAATATTTTATTCAACAGAAGAATCTCAGCAATTAAAATGTTGCACCCAAAGCTAGTTATTTCACCAAATCAAAAGAGAAATATAGAGAATAGAGCTTTTTTGTACTTTTCTTTCTAATTTAGAAAACAAAACAATGTGGAAGACGGCCCATCTTCAGAACTGATGAAAGAAAACTCAGATATCAGGGCTCTTTTAAGAAAAGGCGACTATTAAGTAGCTTTTGAATAGAACTGCAATGTGACATTTTTACAAGGAACTCATTTGGAAAAAAAGAGCAGATACTCAGAAGAGACTGAGATGAGAGCAGCTGTTATGCTTTCCTATAATCTGGAAAAGGCGACACCTTGCTATTCTTATCCTCAAGAAAGTATCCCTCAGTAGTACCAAATCCCAGCAAAACAGGTATTTTCTGCTTAATTCTCCCCCTTTATTTTCAGTAGCATTTATCGTTCCTAAGGCCTTCCTTCTAATCTTCTTGGAAAATTAACCAAGTTGTTAACAGCTGAGAAAAGATATGAATGCTCATGGGATGAGATAGGAACGCAGTCACAGATCCGCTCATGGGCAGCTCAGGGATACTAAAGAGTAATTCCCACAGGCAATGAGGTGAATACCAGTACATTGAACATTTTATGCAAGAAATGCCTTAGCAGTACTTAGGAAGTATTTCTACCCAGGAGGCTACTTGAAAAAAAAAAAATCTCCATAAAGATGTTTTTAAGGCCTTCATTGTTGGTGCCTCCTATGGGAGCTGGATTTAGTGCAGCTCTGAGAATCCACGGGAGCCACTCCCAAATCTGGTAGGTCTGTTGGGGCACGCAGACACCCATGGAGAGCTGGTGACTTCCCCCAGACCCTAAGCTGCTGCATTGAAATGCTGCTGTCACCCCTGAGAGAGGCTCATCTGCATCCCGTCTCCTGTGAGAAGAACAGACTGGGCTTGCACAGACATCCCAGTTAGATCCCTAGCCTGGTGAGGAAGTGGGAGATGTGCTTGTATTGGTCCAGTTCATGTCTCTCACAAGCACCATCCCGTTGTAATACCTTTTCTTACACTGACCGAAGTCCTGTAGATGTGTGATGCATCTATAAGATTCCCTGAAAAAGCATGCTCATTTTCATCACTGTGGAAAGGCAGACCAAATAATTGGATTTGTCGTTGGTATTTGAAAACATGGGTTTTGATTCTTATTCAGGGTGTTGTAAGGAGAAGTCTCACCGGAATTCCTCTAAAAACTGGGTAAACGAGAGAAGAATCAGTCTCGGTTTATGCAGTTATTTCCTGAATGTAGATAAATGCAGATCACCTCATGCTCTTTATATATTACATTATTCAGCTTATGTATAACTCCCCTGTGGGAAGCAGCAGCCTGCAGAAGTGAGTCTAGATACAGTCTCAGCTGTTTTAATTTGCCTTGCATCTGTTTACTTGAAAAGATATTAAAGGACAAAGTTTTACAAACCTAAACCTATCCTTGATGGCTTAAGGAGGAGAACAGTTCCTGGGTTAATTTACATAACCAAAGTGGCAATATCTTCTGTCTGCTCACCTTGAGAGCTTTACATCAGGCAAACTGCCATCCCTACTCTAACAGAAATGCTTTTCTGGTTAGGTGCCACCAGGGTTACTCAGGGCTATGTTCCTTCCCTTTGTTTGCTTGTTTTGTGTCCTTTCAGTTGTGCACTGTCTGAGCAACGAGCTGTGAAACTGTGTTTGTTCATGAAATGAAACTCAAGTGATTTGGTCCCAATGCAGCAGAAATTCAGACACTTGCCTTTACCTGTAAAAGAGGAAGATTTGTTCCAAGAGTTATGGTCTGCTGTGGGCCTTGTGTGGCAAGGTTTTGGTAACAGGGGGCTACAGGGGTGGTTTCTGTGAGGAGCTGCTGTAGGTTCCCCTATGCCCGGTAGAGCCCGTGCCAGCCGTCTCCAAGGTGGACCTGCCGCTGGCCAAGGCTGAGCTTATCAGCACCTTTGTGATAACATATTTAAGAAGGGAAAAAAACCTACTGCACCACAACAACTACAGAGAAAGAAGTGAAAACGTATGAGAGAAACAGCCCTGAAGACACGAAGATCAGTGAAGAAGGAGGGGGAGGAGGTGCTCCAGGTGCCAGAGCAGAGATTCTCCTGCAGCCTACGGTGAAGATTGTGGTGAGGCAGTCTGTCCCCCTGCAGCCCACAGAGGTTAACAGCGGAGGAGAGATAATCACCTGCAGCCCATGGAGAACTGAAGGAGGCTGTGGTCTCATGGAGAGCCCATGGTGGAGCAGGTTTCTGGCAGGACCTGTGAACCTATGGGGGAGTCACGCTGGAGCAATGTGTTTCTGAAGGACTTTACCCCATGGAAAGGATCCATGCTGAAGCAGTTCATGAAGAACTGCAGACTGGGGGAACAACTCACATTGGAGTTCACAGAGAATCTGTGGGAGGAACCCCAAAGTGGAGCAAGGGAAGAGAGTGAGGAGTCCTCCCCCTGAGGAGGAACGAGTGGCAGAGATATTACGGAGGCATCAAATATATGGAATATATTGGAATATAAAGGTGGAATATAAAGGTTGACAGTGAAATATCTTTCTAATTGAAATACTTAGTTCTTTTAATTTCCTGAGAAAATTCTATATTTTAGCCTGAGTGTGTTTCAGGGAAGCCAAAAAAGTTTGTTGTTTGATCTATGAAGACAAAGTCTCTTATGCCCTCTCATATATCCACTAAATGTTGTGCTCTTCCAGTATCACCAAGCAAAGACAAGTGGTAGTTGTGGCAATCTGACACAGATGGATGACTCGCACAAACGATGCCTCTGCATCATTTTTGCTTGGAGAACAGACTGATGTTTGGAATTATGTTGTTCTGCAGAAGTATTCTTCTAGGAATGGAACAACTTGATTCATGGCAGAACTGCATCTTGGCATAAGGCTAGTTGGAAGACTACCCTTCATACACATTTTGTGAATGAAGAGAGGCACGAGGCTATATTTACAAAGTTAGATGTCAAAAAACAGGATCTCTGAGCAAAAATTACACAAATCCCATCTGGAGTTCAGCATGTGGCTCTGGGGCCCCCAACATAAGAAGGACATAGACCTGTTGGAGTGAGTGCAGAAGAGGGCCATGAAGATAATCAGAAGGCTGGAGCACCTCTCCTGTGAAGACAGGCTGACAGAGCTGGAGTTATTCAGCCTGGAGAAAATTCCAGGGAGACCCTATAGCAGCCTTCTAGTACCTAAAGGGGACCTAAAGGAAAGGTGGGGAGGGACTCTTTATCAGGGAGTGTAATGAAGGGTACACAAGGGTGAAGGGTAATGGTTATAAATGGAAAGAAGGTGAGAATAGGGTGAAGGGTAATGGTTATAAATGGAAAGAAGGGAGATTTAGATTATATATTAGAAAGAAATTCTTCACTGTAAGGGAGGTGAGACACTGGAACAGGTTGCCCAGAGAAGCTGTGGATGCCCCATCCCTGGAGGTGTTCAAGGCCAGGCTGGATGGGGCTTTGAGCAACCTAGTCCAGTGGGAGGTGTCCCTGCCCAGGGCAGTGGGGGTTGGAGCTTGATGATCTTCAAGGTCCCTTCTAACTCTAACCATTCTGTGATTCTATGATTCTATGAAATGACCCAGATTTTCTAATCACCAAGAACCTACATCCCTGATTGCCTCTGGTGTGTTATTTAGTGAACAATTCATGGGAAAAGCATTTAACTGGTGCCTTAATTAGACTACTTGTATTTAGGTGATTTTTGGCAGGCACTCAGCTTGAAAAAATTGTTTGCAAAGATCAAAGTTCTAAGATTACCAAGGTGGCATTTAAAAAGGAACATTTCATCAACTCTAACACCTTTTAAACTCTCAAGGAAGTTTTTCCTTAATTCTGTTGGAAGCTGCCTTGGGTAGAGTGGAACAGAGGGTAAGATGTTAGCACATTTAGCTTGAGACCCAGGAGGAACCACGTTCAATTTTCAGCTCCACCATAATCTTCCCACATGACAGCTCATTGTTTCTGCTTCGGTTCATCATTTTTATTACTTTTGAAACAGAGCTGAATAACTTTCTAGATTTCTTTTCAGACCATGAGTTGTTCAGCTCAGTCTAGGAGTCACTAAAGGAAACCGAATGGTCTGAAAATATGTGAGGGTAGAATGGGAAGGTTTAGTGTCTCTTGGAAATAGGGATGACACTATTTCTGTACTTAGAGCTGTGAAACATACTAAGACATCCGTATCTTGGCCATTAAAGTATGATAGCTAAAACCAGAGTGTTTGGTTAAACATCTGATACAACAACAACAAATCTTTTAAAATGGAAATCTTTAGTATTTGCTGTGGAAGAGAGTGTCCAATTTTTCCAATTTTTGGAAACCCTATGTCAATGGCAATAGAGTTCATAAGGCATCTAAGCACGTGATTATATAAAAATACAAACAAATAGTGAATGTTGCAGAATCTTGGTCCAAATTTTATTGTAAGCAAACTCTCATTTTTAATACATGTGTGGACTTAACATGAATTTTCCAGCATAGTCAGGTAGAAGAAAACAGCTGCTAAAACTGCAAAAAATCCAAAGAATTTGTGATCTTAGTGAATCAATGACAAACCATCTATTGTCTCAGTGGGGCCAGAATTCCACTCACAATGTTTTAATTCTTCTCTGGTCTCTGAAGTTGTGAGAATGGAAGTGTAGCAGACATGGATCATGTATTAGAAGGGGTTTCATTTGCTCATATCAGTCACAATAGAAAATGGACTTTGCATCTGAGGTTACAGTTTCTGGGTTGGTTTTTTTTTTTTTTTTGGTAGAATATAAAATGTTTCAATGTCTTTAACACATTAACATTCCCAGGGCTGTATTTATTAGTTTTTAGATGAGGGAAAATATTCACTTTAGGCGCAGAGTATTTCCTAGGGCAAATCTGTAATAACAGTCTCTTTGCCATGTTAGTAACAGCTGAATGGATGAAGGTGCATGATTCAGCCTCCTTCCCCCTCTTTACTGTCCCTTGGCCAGTAGAGTTGTTCAAACCAGTGTTTGGAGATCTTTTGATGGTGTCAAGTGTGTGGCACTGCTCTGTCCATGTCATTCAAAGAGACCTTTCATCTGCAAGAGAACCTTCCAAGAAGAATTAGACCTTTTCAAGGATCAGCCCCTAACTTTATAGCCAATGTCAGATATCTTACATGATGCAACTCTGACATTTTTGGAAAAATGTTTTGTAGAAATAAATCTATCTGCACATTTGTAATCCGCCCATCCATCCGTCCGTCCATCCATCCATCCATCCATCCATCCATCCATCCATCCATCCATCCATCCATCCATCCATCCATCCATTCAACCACCCATCTCCCAATTTCAAAATAGGGCTGATATTTCATATGGAAAAATTATGGACCACAAATGAAATCTAAACATTTTAATCTTGACATCTTTGTGTAGTAAAACAGAGATTTAAAGTTATTGTGAGACATATTTTTTTTGTTGTTTGCATCACTTTAATGATTTTAGATTAATCTATGAATTTGTATGTGAGTTTAATAGAAATGATAATTTTGTAGCAAGTTTTAACTGTGTGCAGTTCAGGAATGAATTAATTTGTGAACTAATCTGCAGTTCTGACCTGTCCAATTACATTCCAATTGAAAAATATTATGAAATCATAAATTACAACAGAAACCAAATTCTGGAACTAGTCTGACTTTTGCATATTTTGAGAATGACTGAAGTTTTGTGTCTTACCTTGCATCACCGTAACTCTTCCAAGAACGATCTCGTGAGGAAATTGAGTTAAAGTTCTTCATTAACATCTCTTTCACCTTATGGAGAATGGAATGAAAACCTTTTCCATCGTTTTTGGGAGCTTAGATTACTTCTGAAAAGACTCTGCACATTCATCTGCACAGGTGTCCTTCTGAGCAAGTTAATTTCTCACTGGGGAGTGGAAATGAGTATTTCATATTTATGTTTCAGTATTTCTGGCTGTGACATAGGAACTAGTCACTTTGGAAAAAGAAACCAAAGCAAACAAAACAAACATGATTTGGTTAAACAAATTTGTCTCACTAGAACACAAGATACTTACTTGAGGCTGGAGAAAATGTTTAGAATAAGTTTCATAGGTGTGACTCTGTCCAGAAAATAGGTTAAAAGTTATATACAATCATTTAGACAAGAGATACAGAAAAAATTGCCTACTCCGCTGAGGAAAAATAACAGGGCTACCTTGCTTTTCTCAGTGTTCTGTCAATGTTAATAGACAGCAGTTAAATCACTCCACAGATATGACAAAGTCCACATGTAATCGCAAAGTTCTACAGAATTTAATTTGGAGCATATTTGCAGATTATTTTTTTTAAACCAAACACATGGAATTTTGAATGATTTATCACAGTCCATTGCATTCCAAAAGTTCGTAGCATCACTTCAGTTGGATCATACTGATTGTCAGTGGTCCTCTTGGTCTCTAATTATACAGTTTTACAGGATTTGACAGCGCTTATCAGTAACAAAAACCAGGCTCACTGACACTAACAGGGCAGTCTTTAGGAAACAGAACAGTCCCACTAAGGTTTGCTCCAGCACAGCATCCAGACGCTGTCCTTAGTCACAAGTGAATTTCATTCAGAGTCAAATGAAGAAACATAACATGTTGCAAAGACAAACAATAAAAGTCATCTTGTCTTTGGCAAAACCATGATTTTACTTACAGCTTTCATCACAATATACTTACACTTGAACTTGAGCTTACCAACTTATCTCCAGGCTTTTACAGAGTTCTGCCAAGCGCAGGCGTTAGGACCCTACACAGGTATTTCTACAGCAGGTAGCAAGACAAGGTGCAAAATAATGCAATAGGTGTAACTAACAAAATGATGTAATTGTCCTTAAACTCTTGAATAACAGTTGTTCCAAAATGCTTAAAAATATGTGTTAAAAGGTGCATAAATCCATCTCTTTTTAGCGCGCTTGAATTGCAGCTTGCATTTGAATCCTGTTAAGTTTATCACACTGGTGTTTTCATGGGCAGGAGCCTGCAAACGTCTGTGAGGGAAGATGGGAGCCAAGCTACAGGAATGTGCTGCTATCAGAATTTAAGTTTAATTTTCCTATCAAAATATTATCAAGCAAATAACCCAAGTAGACAGCTGCAATACCTATTGCCTACTCTTATAGCCAATAGTATGTACTGTTTATCTTTTTCTTCCCCCAAAAAATTAGTATTGTTAGGTAGAAACAGTACTGTATACAAACAGAACTTTTAATCTTCAAAGTAGTTTCATGAATGTGAATTGCACTAAAAAGAAATGTGCTCTTTGCAAATATGAAACATGGCCTTTACCTTTTTGATATATTTTATAACTTCATATTGTTGCACCTTGTGGAGCTGGGTAAATAGTTAGCATTAGCATCTCAACAAAGTACTTGTCTATAGAAATTTATTTTACCTTGGATAAGGAAAAAGCTATCTGCTGGGTTTGTTTTTATTTTTTTTTTCCTGAGATTTTGCAAGCTGTATCCTACCCTATGATAGTGGGGTTTTGCATCAGAAAATTTTAGTGAAAATTAAGAAAAATGATACAGTGAATACTAACATATTTATTCTGCCACTCTAGTTGCAATTTCTGAGGATCATGCTCATGGTTTTTTTCCATGATCTCTAAGGTAGCTCGACTTTCAACCACCTAGGCAATTTTACAGGTCTTAAGTATCACTTAATAGGAATTTTATTGGGTGAAATAAAGGTTGTTCTCCTTAACATTCAAGAGAAACTAATGGTTAAAATCAACATATTTAAAAAATGGTTAATATCTTTTAACACTGGGCAGACACTAAGCAGGGAGGGAAATAGATGGGGTATGGTGCATGTGACTTCCAAATATATGAGGCCATGTTTTTTATTTTATACACAAGAGAAAATACATGGATGGAGGACCTGAAATGTGGAGAGGGGCTCAGGGAACAAACTGGCCTTCGTGTGTCCAAGCTGGGCAACCAGAAGCAGGGCAACTCGGCAGAAGCAAGGCAACTCAGAATCGGTGTTTTTTTCTGAAAATGTTGATTCGTTTTCAACAGTGTGTGTTTTCGTTCTCTATGATTCTATTTCTAGATCAACAGATGCCAGTAACTTAATTTATTCTTCCTAGTTTTCACATCTTATACTCTGTTTGTGAAAGTTGTGCCCAGTACTCCGTGCTGTTTTTGCTACTGCTGTAGATACTCTAAAAATAACATATGTGAGCATGATATTTTTAGTAATCATTTTAAATTACCTTGTCATTGGTTGCAATCACATTAATCATGTTGAATGGTTTTTGGTACTCAAATAAATGTATGTATCTCCATAGGAGCACTGTTATAATGTAATACCATCATCCTTTTAATACAGGCCTTAGCTTTAAAGAGAGAAGTTTAAGATCATGGAGTTCCACCCCTCCTTGCCATGGGCAGGGACACCTCCCACTAGAGCAGGTTGCTCAAAGACCCATCCAGCCTGGTCTTAAACACCTCCAGGGATGGGGCATCCACAACTTCTCTGGGCACCTTGTTCCAGTGTCTCGCCACCCTCACAGTGAAGAATTTCTTTCTAGTATCTAATCTAAATCTCCTTTCTTTTAGTTTAAAACCATTACCCCTTGTCCTATCACTACACTCCCTCATAAAAAGTCCCTCCCCATGTCTTCTCTATGCCTCCTTCAGGTACTGGAGGGCCAGGTTACAAGGAGGGACAGAGGCTGGGAGACGTTCTGAGTCATCGGCAGGGCTCCTACAGAACCTGGATAAAACACTGGTTTTGTCCCTCAGTGGAAGCCCACGGAGAGCAGCGACACATCTTCTGCGGGGCCGTCGCTGGGAGAATCAATCCCCACCAAGGAGAGCTGCTCACAGGGGGATGTGATTTGCATATAAGCACTACTCCCATGGGTAAAGTGCCAATGTGTAAAATAAACCTTAACAAAGGTCTCCCTTGTGTCATTCTCCTACATGGCACAATGTGTATTAATAAAATCTCTCTGTTTAGCAAAGGGGACTGTCCGTAGCCCAGCTCTTTGCTAAGTTGCTGTATGCTTCTAATTTAATTGAGGATTCCTAAGTTAATAGCATTTTCTTATTTCAGGAAAAGGGGTCATTTTCTGTCTTGAAAATGTCTCACACTAAATTCCTTTTCCATCAGTTAAGAGATACTTTTTGACATCTTTAAGCCACTGATATAATAATTTCTGACAGCATCATTGTGCTTTAGCCATAGCATTCTGGAATGCTACTACTTCTAAAAACATGAGGGAAAATAGCCATCATTTTTTAAAAGTACACTCGAGGTAAAAAAGCATATACATGTATTTTAAGGGCATTTTAAAGGAGTTTAGAAAATGCTGGTTACAATTCAGCGTCTTTTGTTGTGAGAAAGTGAGCTGTTATTTCTGTTACTTGCTGAGAACGGCTATCTTAATGAAACAGACCTGTGCTTTGTGGCAGAGTCCTGAGCCTCACAAAGATTAGTATGAAAATATTTACATCATTTTTGGAATCTGGGAAACCTGACTGTCTCAAAATTATGGTAAATTCTGCTATTAAAAACTATCACAGCGAAGACTTGCACGCTGCTCTATTTGCTTTATTTAATGCAACATTAGGGCTGTCCTTAAAAAGGTTTTTCAAAATCTTGCACAAGAACAGGATTTTTTTTTCACTGCCAATATCTTGTCTAAGTAGGATCCCTCCGATGAGACCTTTTTTGTTGTTTTACATAGAATGCTTTTTTTCCCTATTTGGTACTCATTTAATTAACTCCTTTTTTAATGAGCAGAGATACCAAATAAGTAAACATAGCTAATGAAACGTAGCCTGACAATATTCCTGTCATGGAAATGAAAATCTGTGCATAGAAGCAAGTTTGGGCATTTATTAGGAGCTGGTAATCATTATGGGTCCTTACTCATAGGAGCTTGATGCATTTGTCATCTGCCAATATAAAATCACAAATCAAATCTTTCCTTGCTTTGTATCACAGTGCACAAAAATGCTGAGTAAGCACCAAATTTACACTCTACTTGCTGCAATACCTTAGACATCAGAAAAGGCTTTAATTAATTAAAACATTCCTATGAACTCTGCTATAGGGGATCACCTTCCTCTTCAAAATCAACTGCATTTTGGTGCAGTGATATGATTTCTTTTCCATATTATTCATCTCATCCAACACACTCTACCATCCCACTCTCTGTAAAATATCTTTTAAATCAAATCACAGTTCCCAGAAATGTATCTGCAAAATCTCCTAAAACATTCTTCCAAGAGAGAAAATTGTATCTTACCAAATTTCATCAGCATAGCACTGCTCGGAATTCTACAACTCTAAACAATTAAATGAACATTTGAAAGAAAATTATAGCCTATTTATTGGGGCAATCTGAAAGTTTGAGTGTTAAAAGGTACTTCTTACTATGAACTGATAGCAAAAATTATTGGAAAATAAACTGCTTTACTCCTGAGCTCTATCACAATGTTCAAGGAGAAATTGTGACATTAATGCTTGTGATGACATTATAGCGCTTTCAGTACTGTAGTTCATGACTATGGCCTGCAGGCTCTCTGAAGTGGAGGACTATAATTCAGCAGTATGTGAGGCATTTTTATGTATGCAATAAAAGGCAAAGTTGGTCCCAGACCCTTTCTCTCTGTAAAACCCTTTGGACAGTACTCCAGTCATCCCTCTCTCTCCCAGTAGTCACTGTGTTTCTGATCCTCCTAATCTCTACTTGATATTTTGTGATCGTTGGCCAAGGATGTAGATTAGAAATATTGGTAATTATTTTCTATACCTTTTTAAATGAAAGCTACTTTTAATTTTTTTCTTTTTCTTTTTTTTTTTTCCCCAGCTCTCAAAAATATGCTGTTTTAACAGGACACCTAGGCATTTCTCCTTTATGGTTCCAGCTAATCTAGAACCCATCATCGTGCCTTTGCACAGATGAAAGTGCCTTGAACTTTTGGAACTGATTCTTTCTCCCAGGGTCAATAGTTGGAAACCACAGTAAAACCAGTGACTATAAATATCAACAATTTCTCCTTTATTTTATCCAGAAACAAAATAATTCAAATAGATTTAAGAGGCATGATCTTGTTTATTTGTGTTTTGGTTTGGGGTAGGGTGTTTTTTTTATGATGAAGCTGTGTTTTCACTACCATAGTGGGGTTATGCGTGTTTCGGTTTTAATCAGTACTGGCATTTAGAACGACCTTGAGTCGGATTAAATCTTATTGATCTGTAATTCTTGGGTTCACCCTTTGAGTGTCTTCTTAAAAGAGCAGTAAAACACTTGCTCTGTTCTAATCCCGCAATAAAGATTTTAGCAACAGATTATATGCCTCTGCTTGCATCTCCTCTTCTTAAACACTCACCTTGATTTTTATCAATAAAATCTGATCTCAAAAGTACTTAACAAGTGAGACAATGATTTTTATCAGAACTTTGGAGCTGTGGAAATAGAAGCACAGGGTGGTCAAGTGTCTGTCTCAAAATCTGCTAGGAGGTCAGTGCAAGGGCTGAAAATTTAGATTACTGTGTCCCAGTGTAGAACTAGGACTATCTCTTTCTCTTAATGTCCTTTGGAGTTTCATGGCAAATTCCTTCCTTCCTCTTAAGTTATTCATTTGGTTTAGTGCTGTTTTGGACATGTGACTTTAATACTGTCTACTATTAGAACAAGGAGGTTCTTCTGTATTCTCTCAGACCAGCTGCAATACAAAAAATGTGTAACTTCTCAGCAACAACCATAGGTTTCTTGATTTTCTTCAAACTCTTTGATAGTTTAGCTCAGTTTCCCACAAAGTATGACCCATCAGATGGATCCAGCCTGCCTAAGAGTTTTCCCAGCCCACAACCTATTCCTGCCGCCTCTTTTCCAAGCACCCGCAGGCATTAGCAAGGAGTGGGATGGTGGTTGAATTCCCACTTCTGCTAGCCGGTGACGTGTTCCCTGCCTCCTTCATTTTCACTCTACACAGCCCTTTCATGAACACATGCCTAGATAGATGTGCCTCTATCACATGGCAAAAATGTTAGCATCCCCCACTAAATTAAGGGTATGTTTCTGGTTCTAGGAGTGCACTGGAAAATGTGGATACATGTTGCTTGTGTGCTATATGGTGTGTGATAAATCTATTTCTTTCTCAAATATTTGACACCTGGATGCCCTTCTCCTGTGATGCTGGTGCCTGTCGATGTCAGCTGGTGCCTCCTTTACCTCTTGGATATAGGGCACGGTACTTACTGCTCCGCTGCTGGCAAGGTGCCTTACATGAGAAATGTGTCTTACCAGCTTTGTAAGGTAAATCTGATATGAAAATGTTTGTTTGGATAACTTCATAGAAAATAATAAATAAAAGTATTAAGACAGATCTCTCATGGACAGAGAGCACATGGCTTGTCCTTGTGTTCTTACAGCAAAGTCCTACTGCCTGCAAAGCTATTCCCTACCTGTACTGGGCTTTGATGCTGTTTGAGTCAGTACCTCACTTAGGCTCACCCTTACAGTTTAAAACTTGCTTAAACGTTTTCCTTTGGCTGTGTTTATTTCAGTCTGAAAGTAGGAAAATGCACATTTTTATTAGATGACCTACTTTAAAAGATGGCTTATTTTAAAAGAAACTGTGACGCATTTTTCAGATAATCCTTACTCCCTTCCTAAATCTTCCTGTTTCTTGGAAAGATTCTCCTTCCCTTAGTTCCGCTTACCTCTTGGCTTGCAAGTTTCTGGAACAGAGGAGAAGTGTGTACTGAACTGGGAAACCCAAAAGACTTTCTTTTGCAAATCACCTCTGTGAACAAGGACGGGTTCAGATGTGCATTGAAGTACTTTGCTGAATTTCAATTTGCCAAGAATTTAGTTTCAAAAAAGACTATAAGATCTTTCCTTTATATACAAACTTTTGTTGTAATTTACTATAGGTGTTCCCATTCCATCAATAAAAGTCAAATGATAATTTTAAGGTTAAAACAGAATAGAGATTCAGTATATCTAGATCTTTTTCTCATTCTAACAAGGATTTTCTCTGGGACTGTGCTATAAATCACTTGTCAAGTATGTCTGTATCCAACACCACAGGCAACTATTGCCAGCAGTAAGAAATACCTTAGTAAATGGTAATGAAAACACCTCAGTAAATACCTCAGACTTTCTTCTTATGGCCTCATTTAACTCACATGTAAAAGGGAGCTAACATATTTCTTGGAATACTGATGTGTTGAATTTACTACTCTCTGGGGAGAACTTTTGGAGCCTTCAGAAAATGCTATAGAAATGTGGAAATACTATTTTTCAGAATAATCATACTTATAAAGAAGCATGGAATTGACTATTTTTGAAGTGACAAATGCTCCACATAATTTCTGTGTTAGAAAACATATTTTAGAACTTAGAAGGACTTAATGAAATTTGTTGTGTTTTCAAAGCAAAATTATAGTTCTATTTGTTGGAATGGCTGAGTAAGCCTAAGGAATAATTAGGACTTTTTCTTAAATGCTGTATCACTTTTTCTATAAGAATGATGGAACCATTTTCAGATTTTTGAGCCCACAAGGCCTTTTGGTAACAATACTGATGAAGATTTCTCATAGAAAAATACACAGATGGAAATGTTTGTTACGATCACAGTTGGATGAAAACCATCCCAGGGATTTGCAAATGGCAGTTGGCAGAAAATATGCGAATTATTATTCTGATGTAGTATAGCTGGAAATAAATTTCTTGTGAGTTATTAATTTTTATAGAGACTTCTTTCTCACTATTTATTTGGTTTATGTTCCTTTTCTGATAGTCCTAAAATGAAAAAAGAACCTTGCTATAGGGGCTGAAATCACTGTCATCTTGAATGCAGGTGGGACTTTGTATATTTTGTATCTCTAAGCTAAATGAAAAGGAAAATGGAATTAGAAATATTACTTGATGGAAATAACTACTACTTTAATGGTACACATGGAATAATGTCAAAGAGTGTTTAATGGTGAGTTATCACTTCAGACACTTAAGAATCAGTAGGAAACGTTGGCAAGCTACATTGAAATCTGCTCTACTGAGAGATTACTACCAACTGTGAAAAAAACATATTTTTTTTCTTTCTGTCCCTAAAACATAATGAAAATATGCAATACTTGATGAGAAGAGATCCCAAGTCTGAAAACAGACTCACTGGAAGAAAAAGATGACAGTGGTGATGGGGGTTACATCTATAGGAGGGAACATTTAGGATGAGATCTCTAAGAATGTGGCCATCTGTTAAATAAACAAAATGTGAGGAAAACAAGAAAACTGACATTTCTAACAACTGACATCATTAAAGAAACATACATTATGGCATGGAAAGCTAATGAATCCATGTCTATTATCCTCAGATGTTTATCTCAATTCTATAAATAAATGACAAGTGTAAATTTTTTTACTTGGTGTTTTGGCTGAGGTCTGTGCAGGTGTCACAGAATCATAGAATGGTTAGAGTTGGAAGGGACCCCAAAAATCATTGAGTTCCAACCCCCCTGCCATGTGCAGGGACACTGCCCACTAGAGCAGGTTGCTCAGCACCTGGCCTTGAACACTTCCAGGGATCGGGCATCCACAACTTGCATGTTGGACTTCTGCAAAGACTCGGTATTTTGCCCGATTACTGCATTGTTGACAGCATTGCACTTCTTGCTGGCTGAATTGAAGCAGTCCCAGAAGCAGTGGGAAGATCAGACTCACGTGCCCTGCCTCCTAGAAGAGCCTGCACTGCCCATACAGAGGGATAATGGTGATCAAAGGATGGAGCACCTCTCCTACAAAGACAGGCTGAGAGAGCTGGGGTTGTGCAGCCTGGAAAAGAGGAGGCTCCAGGGAGACCTTACAATGGCCTTCCAGTATCTGAAAGGAGCCTGCAGGAGAGCAGGAGAGGGACTCTTTGTCAGGAAGCATAGCAATAGGACAAGGGGTAATGGTTTTAAATTGGAAGAGGAGAGACTGAGATTAAATATTAGAAATAAATTCTTTACTGTGAGGGTGGTGAGGCACTGGAACAAGTTGCCCAGAGAAGTTGTGGATGCCCCATCCCTGGAAGTGTTCAAGGCCAGGCTGGATGGGGCTTTGANTTGGAGCTTGATGATCTTCAAGGTCCCTTCCAACTCTAACCATTTTATGATTCTATGATTGTTTTTGCTAATGCTATGTAAACTGAATTTCCAAGAACCCTGAGAAGTCTGGGAACCCAGAAGGTAGAATATGTACAAAGCAATCTTGAACCACATGTGGAAAATTATGCAGGTCATTTAAAGTAATCTTTCTACATTTGATTTAACAGTGTGCATTGGGCATCAGCTGAAACCCCCTGTTCCCAAATAAAACCAAACATTCAAGTAAAAATGGTGATTTTCAGACTGATGTTTGAAATACTTGCTGTCAATTTGCCTATTCAATCTATTCCATCTACAAGCTAAACTCTTCGTTAGAATATTTAGAGTGAATTAATGTAGTGGGTTTTATTACTTTCAGAAAGGAGAGCACAATATTTTTAGGTCTGTGAGTTGAAGTTATGGGATGCCAGTCTTTTAGATTTCATTTAGACAGACTGTGCTATCTTCCATACAATAGTTGGTTTAGAACATTTTGTAATAGGATCTGCTGTCATTTCCCCACCAGCAAGATCTCAGTGTGAATGACTGTATGCAGTAAATATGCAGGATAATACATTATTAGAATTAACACAACATTAGTGTTAGGTATTGTGAAGTATAATGAATGTGTGCAAATTACTTCAGGTCAGTGTCAGACCACCTGTACAGGATACTAATGATTCCTGCTTCAGGTAACTCTCACCTACAAATTCTGCTAGGTCGACTCCAGGTTTTAGAGTTGTTTTGCATAAAACAATGATAACTTGAGGGTGGGTAGAAAACAAAAAGAAGATATTGTGTTATTTATCAGCAACAGCAGGATAGTCTATACGCTTCTTGATGAATGAACCAAGAATCTGTAATGTTTTGGTAGAGAAAAATGTGAACTCTATGCAGGCCAAACAGGATTATCTTCTTAATGACAGCAATTTGCATTACTTTTAATAGGATTTATTCTTAGTGGCTCGTAGCAGAGAATGAAAGAAACATCCCAGCTCATTCAACAAGATGTTCCCTAAATGAGTTCACGTTTATATGTAACGCTGATACTGTATAGGCACCACTGTGAAACAAGGCTAAAGTCAATGGCACAATGAAAAAGAATCATGGAGAAATTGTTTTAGTCCTTTTGAACATAAATAAACATTTTATTCATGAAAATAAATCCTTATATAATTTTTGCCAGAGAAAAGGCAAGCAAAAATAGAGACTATTAAAGGTGTTCTCTTGTGAGGAGCAGAGTGCAGCATCTATGGTGGGTATGAAGAGGAACCATTCTGCCTCAAGGGCAGAGCCAGGCTGCCAGCCTCCTGCTGCTGCTACTTCCTTCTCCACAGAGACGAAAAATGGGACTGCTGAACACAAGTTAAGACACAAAAATTTTACTCTAACCGATTTAATTAATAATACCTAAGTCTTCTCCTCTGAATACCAGATAAGATTGCAATTCTACAGAGCTTTTTGAGTAAGTGGTTTGGGTAAGTGGTCACAAGTGGCCACAAGAGCCGGGCTTCTCAGAAGCGGCTCTGTTAACCTACACAGTGAAGGTGAGGTGGTGATGTAAACAGCCTCCACTATCAACACACAAAGCCCAATTAAGAAAGCATGCAACTTAATAGTAACAGTTTTTCAGATGCGATTTCATGCTTGCTACGTACCCACACACAGGCTGAAGTCTTTGCATAACTTAGGCCAACGTCTTTAAGTTGTGTCAAAAAGCAGATGCTACTTATGAGCTTCGCACTGGGGATGTGTGGGCTGCATAGTAAAACAGCTAACCAGATAGCCCTAACTACAAAACCTTGCTAATTTGTGAACTATCATCCCCTTTTATCCTTTTCTTCTGTGTTATATGCTTTATGCTTATGCATTCGTAAAGATAAAGGAGATCAAGCCCAACATTTAACACAGTATCATATGGTGCAATGCTCTTACTAGCTAAAATGAATTGAAATTATGTCATTGAAGTAACTATATCAGAGAACTAAAGCTATCTGAAGGCATTTTGGTATATGCTCCTCCAGCTGTCTCTATAATCTGACCACAAAATACTGCAAATATTGAACCATGTTAGTTTGAGCAGAAATATGATCGGCATTACAGTTACTTTTCCACAATTGAATAACTGACGAGTATTCATTTTGAATGGATACATTTAACTGAAAGAGACACCAGTATGAAATACAAGCCTTTAAGAGGAACTAAGTCTGTGGCTTAAGTTACTATAAGATGTGACTGGCAGCTGACTGACTCTGAATTCCCCAGAGGAAGTTTTATTTCTGAAGCAATCTTAACAACTGTGTCACTGAAGTGTAGCAATAATCAAGAATGATGTTTTCATAGATTATCTCCTGTTGTTTGATAACCAGGCAAAGTGTCAAATGATTTCATGCCTTAATAAGAAGCTATTGAAGAAGTACAGGACTATTAAGAAATATTCAGCGATGTTACATAAATACTCTGTAGTCCCTGCCTATCCTGTAATCAGTTTTATTCACTGCAAAAAGTGCTTAAGGGGATAGCTACTTTCATAAAGGTAAAAGAAAATACTATGGGAGGGCAGGCTACCGATCAGAGCTAACCTGTGCGTTAGCTGGGATGTGGCACAGAAGGTCGTAGACTGTGATGGCACCAGCCATTTTTCAAAGTTCCATAAAGAAATCGTGTTTACACTTCTTTTTCTTATCAAATGATAAGAAGGGATACAACTTGTGATTAGAAGAGGGAAAATAATTGCTTGGGCTCGTGAAAATGCCCCTCAGTTAAAACAGAAGTTGTGTTGATAATCAGGGCCCTTTAGCACCATCTTTTAATTTATCAAGAGCGAATGGGGCAAAACTATGAATGACTACAGGAACACTGTTACAGGAATGTGGATGACCTGCCTGATTGAACTCTGACAAACTCATCAGTGCAGCTCTGCAAAACTCAATCTTTGCGTCAGTTCCAGCTAATAAGCTAAAAATAAAAATACTGTTTTTTGCATTCAATATTTACCTCAATAGTAACTTGCTTAAGTGTTTCTCAAAAGAATACATATCTGGGTTAAAAATGTCCTGAATGACTAAAATGTATGATCTTGAATGTATGAATGTACTTGTATTTGATAAACAGAAAGCCCAGCAGTTACACCAGTCAAATGAGACTGTTGAAGAGGGAGTAATTCATTGTATCAAGAAACCATGTTCCTGTACAGTATATATTGTTATAAAGGAGCCTAAGTGGACTAAAGCCATGAATCAGTTGTGCTTCCTGGTGAAGAGCATGAACAGCCTCTTAGAATGAGTAACTCTTTTGAGTTGGTGTGGAAGCTAAAAATATTACCTGTATCTCAACCTTTTAGATAGAGTGCCAAAAGAGCTCAGAGTACTGACTGACTTCCAAGGAAAGAGGATTTTATTTAAAATCATCAGCAGAATGTTGTAGGCTTTTATGTACGATAGTCTCGCATATACAAATGAAAAAAAAATGTTGCTGCAAGGACTATCAGCTGGTAGTTGGCAGAAATGGAGGCTCTCTCCCTATGGTAGGGAAAACCTAGAAAACAATAAAACCAGCCCCATCGCATGGCACAGAGCACATGCCACCAAGTACGGTCCTAAAGTTGGGGTTATCCACTTAGTAGATAAGGTCATTTTGAACCACTTTGGTACCTTGTGAGGAATAAATATCTTGTACACTTTCCTAATATAGCCACGACAGCATAGACAATCCTGTAATTCCACTGGCACAGAAGCTTAACTGGCATGAAGTAAGGACCTCCATCAGAAAATTATTCCATTTTCGTAGCAAAATCCTTTGTGTGGAGTCAGCAGAAACAAAGATGAAAGTTTGAGTCTGCAACAGAATCGTGATAAGACTGAGCTGAGTCATTACCTCTTGAAAATATTCATGTAAAGCTCTAACTCAGCCTTCAGTTCACTTTAATTTTGTGTCTCCTTCAAGAACTATTTTAGTTAATGCAGTTCTCTGCTGTGTGCTTTAGCTAAAACAGAGATCCCAAGAATGATGAGAAAACTCAAGGAGATGAGTGATCAACCAAATGACCTGAGTGGTGAAGTTTAGAACTGCTGCTCCTCTTGAACACCAACCATACTTGCATCATCTCCTCATTACTGCTGCTACCTGTGTACCCACAGCACACCTGTGTCAGGAATCTTCTCTAATCACAGGCTTTGTCTTTGTGGGCAGCTGAGAAAATGATATTTCATTTTGATGGGACTTCTCAACCTTGAGCTTCTGCTCCAGATTACGTTTGTTACTCCTTGAAAAGTTTTTCCCCAGTTCGAATGCAGGCAGCCATGTAAGACCGTACCAGTGACAGAGCTGCTGACAGTAACACAAAATCCACTCAGTACAACTGCTGTGGGCTGGATTGTTTTAAATGAGGCTGAACAGGACACTTACGCACTCTGTCCTTGGGCAGGATGGAGCAGCAGTGGAAATCCAGCATCACTAAGTGGCAGTAGCGCTGCCTTGTAACACAGAATGGGAGAAGCAATGGTGATACGTGGAAGCTCCTTTGGTTTTAACTGCAGAAGCAAGTTGGGACTGGATATAGCACCAAAAGAAGAATCTAAAAGAAAGGTATGATAAGGTCTAATGCCATTTAGCGTGACAGTGGCATGAAAAATGTAGGAAAGAAGACATCTGTGATGTCTCTTTGTGTGTATACTACTAAGGATACCTCTCAAAAACTTGCCAGTAAACAGACATTCACATTTCCCAGAGTTGTAAGGATGCCTGTAAAAAAATCACCTGTTTCATCTTATCTGCGGAAATGGTTCATTTTTAATGGCAATATTTTAAATAATTAATTACTTTCAGAGCTGGGGATAAGCAAAGGCATTTTCCAACTGGTTATTCACTCTCTTTATTTGCAGAGGCCATGTAGGAATTAAAATTAAATTAATCCAAAGCGGCTGTCTTTTAAGATATAAAAATGTAAACAACATATATAAAAACATTCTTCTTATGGCTTATGAAGACATGTTTCATATCAGAATAATACTATTTCTATATTTCTGCAGCTATCTTACCTTTTTCCCTTCAGACATTAGACTTAGAAAAAAATTAATTTGTTTTCCCAGTATGATTTGAAATGAAATATTAAGTAGTTGATTTATCAGGAAATTTAAGGTGTTGTTTCCAAACAGTCTTCTATTGCTTGAAACAAATTTATTGCAGGAACAGAAAAATGCATATTAGTCATCAAAAGCTGTTTATGGATGAGTTTAAAGTGCTATCAACTAAATGATTCTCATCATGTAGACTAAATTCCAGACCAATAATGCAGAGGAGAATGAGTGGAGAATGGATTAAATAGCCAGAGGTAACTGAAAATAGGGAAAAGCAATAATTTGCATTTGGCTTACGACATAAATCCAATATAAAGTTTTATATTTTCTAACTTGTTGTGATCCAAAGCTTACTTTTGATACTGAGGCCAAAGTTAAAAATGACTGCTTATTTTAGATTTGTATTTCATGGGAGCCAAGACAGATACTGAATACATCAGCTTTTTAAACTTGGAAATAATCCTGACTTCAATTGTTACTGTATCAGTGCAGGCTCCTAGCGTGAAGACAGAAGGCTGATTTTGTTATGTTTTGGTTTATTTTTTTTTAATGGGTGAGACATAAAAGCTATGTCTGGGCTGAGGGTAGATGTCCTCTGCACTGGAACTCAAGGTCCCTTTCCCCCAGTTCTTTACCTCAAGGGATCTGCTAGGCTGCTCAGCAGTTTCCTTCCAGCCTCTGCATGCAGTTTCCTACTCCTTTGGCACAGATAGAAGAGTCCTTTCCTGAGGCTTAACACCCACCAGTGTTCTCCTAAAGGAGGAGCAAGTCTCATGGTTTCCTTTTAGATCAGCTGCTGCCTTCTGTAAAACCAGTCCAACAGTTTGCAAGACCGCTTAGGAAGAAGGAGGCTGAAGTTTTAAACTCTCTTTATCCTCCGTGACATTGGTCCCTACATTGACCAAAGGCAAAGCTGGAGGAAAGGTCTCATCCTTCTTGCTCTATCGATTTCACTCAGCCATGATGGGATGGAAAGCAACACCCTCTCCTCCTCACCCACCTCTGCCAGCTACTGCCAGGACCAGGAATCAGAACCGGGACTGCTCCTGCTGCAGCTGTAATACTGTGTTTAGTAGTGAACTAAACTCTGCTGCCACTCTGTGTGAAGCTTGACCTAAACCTAGTTAACAGAGTGGGCCTGAGAAGGACTTGGACAGTTCTTTCTGTGAGTCCTGAGTGGGTAAGGGCATGAGATAAACATTACAATGTCAGTTTTGTGAGTGTGGGTTCAGCAGGGAATTGAATCAAGCTCTATGCCCTAGACTAACACTCTCTAAAATGCACATTCCTCTGCTTTAATTCTGTGTTTGGCAGTCACTTGTTAAAACACCAGGATTCCCAAATTTTGGCTACTATCTCTTGTAGTGAGAAAAAAGATACATTACCTGTACAGTACTGTTGGAAATTTATAGCTTGCAGAGATTTTGGGATAAAAGGTCTTCCGTAAATGCAGGTATTTTATTAGTACGCAAAGGAAAATATATTGAAGTACTAAGTAAATATCTGCGGGGTGCTAAGCAAAGGTTAACTGTCACTGCCAGTCAAACTAGGACAGTGACAAATGGCCTGAAAGAAATACTCTAAGGGCCACAGCAGAGGCTTTAAAGCCCGATGAAACATTGAAAACAGACACCTGAACCCTTTTGTTTTATAAGGTCTTCCTTTCAAATGGGAATGAAGCCAGCAAGACGGTAGTATACTTATTTCTCCCTAGGAATCCTCACAGCAAAAGAGCATCATTTACAACAAAATAGTTTGTACCAATGGCAGAAGAGGAGCCTGATAGCTTATATGCAAAAAGAGAACCCATTAAAGATTTTTGGGATTGTGGGAGTGTTTGCCAGCAGAGGTAAAGCTGAGATCTAGGAGAATTTTGTAGTCTATAAATCATAAATCGTGCTTTGTGGGTTTGCTATCTAATGTCTCTGTTCAAAACTGTATTGGCTCTAAGTAAATTAGATAAGGATACAGCATCTAGTATTGTGACGTTTTGTCATGGAGGTCAAACCTCTCTCATCAACTAAAGGCTTTGCCAGAACTGCTATTATATTTAATGATCCAGAAAATAATATACGTTCAGGTTAATATTCTTCTAAAAACTTCTATTATAGGCCACAGCTAGGGGAAAGGACACTGCACTAGTGACATGTGGCAGGAGGTCAATCACTGTGCAAAATCATTACACCAGGTAATATTTAATGCTGAAAACTTAATCTGACTCACACTGACTGGAAGGCAGCCTGCATTTGAAGTGCCCCAGAAAATGCAGCATTGCTTGCAGTGGGTTACTGCATCACAAATGCTACCTTTTGCATTTTTGCCATTTCCAAGCTAACGAACGGTGATGGCTTTGCCCTTTTATTTATAATAATGTGTTGTCCAAGCCTTGGCAATCCCCTCCCTAGGGACTAAGTTATTTTAATGGAGAAATTTAATTAAGATTCTCTCCCATCCTCATTTTATCAAGCTGGTGCACTTCTAGACTTAGTGCTGCAATTTTATGGAAAAACACAGTTTCCCCAGGAATGGATACTTGACTAGACATGTGAAATATTAAGTGTTTTAGGACATTCTGTTCTAATGAGATCAGAAAATAATTCTGCTGATACAAATTATTAAAGTAGGGAATGATAAACCTATGGTTCAGATAAGCACAGAGACTCTAAAATCATTATCTAATCTGACCTTCTCCGTTTCTCTTGTTCACCTGGCACTGCAGAGCAGTGATAGCAATGAGGGGCCCAGTCACGGGATCCTTTGCTTAGTTTAGACTGTCCTTACAAGCTTTTGCAGAGCCTCTCACTCCAAAAGTGTCCCAGCATTAAGACACCACATTCCTCACCCTCCATGTAAAGACACCCCACAAAGCGATTTTGGTAGAGTTGCTGTTTCATCAGCCCTTCTGCCGACCTACACCAGGATGATCTTTCAGCTAAATAAATTCTTTTTCCCCCAAATGGCATTAAGCAATAGCTTCCAATAAAAGAGTTCTTCTAGTCTTTCAAGCTCAATAGTCTTTTCACAAATTCAAGTGCTGTTGTGCGTTTTGCTAAATCTTGATTAATTTTCCAACACTTACTGGGTCAAAAGTTATTCACAATATTATGGTGGCAGCCACATCCATACTAAATGCACAAGTGAGACAGTGTCTTTATTCCTCTTCCACATGCCTGTATTTAAATATTGAAGATTATTTCTTTCAGCCCCTTCAGCCACACTTGTGCACTGGGAAGTGGTGCCTGGCTGATTACCAGGACAGTAAGTCACCATCGGAGTGATTGCTCCTTAGTACAGAGCTCCTGATCTTCAAGTGTAAGCCAATAAACTGAACAAAAATGCAGATTGTTTGCTTGTTCCTGCTCAAAAATACAATCCAAATTCTATCACTGACCTGTCAGCCTCATTGTTTACTGCTGCCTCAATCCCTGTAAACTTTTTCAATCATGATCTTCCTTCCAAGTCACTAATAAAAAAATGAAACCATCTGAGGCCAAGAACAAATCCTTGAAGGCTGAAGTAAAATTTTTTCTGTTTGATGACAATTCAGAGTCTACAGTTTCACACTGTCAGTTGCTTAGATTTCACTAGATTCAATCAGTTATTTTTGTATCCTGTTCCTTAAGCAGAAACTTGCACAAGTATGCTACATCTCCAATATTGCTTTTAACAATTACATGTGTAATTTAGTCGACGTTGATGTATAGGTCAATTAAAACTTTTCTTCATTTGGATTAATAATTCATTAATCCTATCATGAATACCATCATTGGGACTAATTATTGTCTAGGTTTTTCTAGCTGTTCTTTTATCTATACCAGACTAATCAGTTTGTAACTTGAGTAAACCCTTAGAAGTATTCAGCCTGCATAAACTCTTTCTGCAGACAGTGGTTACCAGCAATGATTTTGGAGTTTATCAGGTAGGCTATAACCTGGGGGACACAGCTCTCAGCAAAGAGTTTATAATCACTAAGCTATAATGCCAAATTCCTCCATGCTTGCTTCCCTTTCCATTTCATCAGTCTCACACACAGCACTCTTTAAACAATAACTCCACTTAAACAGATTATTCCATAGCTTCATTTTAGGGCACAGGATGAAGGAATTGAAGGTTTGAATTAGCTCAAATTGAGGAGGGATTAAATTATCAGATCTCTAATCATCCCCAGAGCCCTGTTTTAAAAGAATCTGTGTTTCCCAGCAGATCTTGACAGGACAGGAGAGCTTCCCAGTACAGGAGGTCGGAAGAGTGTTTCAGTTCCCATTGCCACCAGCAAACTCTTACTTTTCTCAGTTTGCCTTCTTGGTTGTCCTCTGGATAGGCACCTTCTTCCTGTTAACTTGATATAGTCTCTAAGGATATGTTGCTGGTCCTTTGAGTCAACAAGTTGAAATACTTGCCTTACCTGTAGGTGTTCCAGTGCCTAAATTACAGTCATCTTAATGGTAATTTTGATTCTCTACTTGATACTATTGAAGTCAAGGGTAAAGAGTCATTCACTTTGATGGCAGTATGCCTAGATGATAGTCCATGTCCTCCACTGTATATTGATTTCACCAATATCAGAGGACCTATGACAAATAAGGACTTACTCTTAGCCCATATTGGGTAAATATTCAAATAATTGTTCTTTTTTTTTTCCTTTTTATTTTTTTTTCGAAATAATGCCATTCTATTTCTAAACAAAAGTTGTAAATTGTTCTAAATTGAGTTGAGATATTATTAATCTTTCATCTGATGTGTCACTAAAGTGTTTCATGCCCATATTTCCTCATAAAATGAAAGTATAATTTAATAACTATATTTAAAATTGTACTTAATTTTGGTGTGTTGGGGATCTCAAGATTAAATTTAGTGGGGCCAATTCAATTAGACATACTGTAGACCTCACTGAAGATGCCAGCTTCTGGAGAACACTATGATTATTAATCACTATGAGCCACATCATGTCCTCCAAGTTAGCTAAATACATACACAGAGCTGGACTTAAATTGATATCCTTGAGGACAAGACCTTCTGCTCCTTTAATGATTAGACAATGCTACCGCTGAGAAAGCTTGACTTAATACAAATTTGACTATCCAAACCTAAAAAGGAATACTTTAAAGATTTTGTATCAGAAGGTATTTAAACTAGAAGAAATCTTAAAGACCTCAAGTTAAAAAAGCTGGCATCCACTAAAATGTGTCTGATGACAGAGACAATTGTATCAGTGGGAAGAAACAAAGTAAGTCCTGCTGTGATTTCTGATCACTGATTTCTACTTTGGCAATCTGATCTAGAAGAACACTCAGAAATAAAAAAGTTTAAAATTTTTTCAGTGTATCCATACATCAAATATACAATACTGTCCATAGTGAGCATGGGAGGTGAAGAGCTATTCACCTTGGATGGAAAAGAGCTCCTATCTAGACTCTTTAGATTAACTATTAACGAAAGAGTGAAATAAGTAAACTTTTGAATGCTATATAGGAAATATAGATTTTTAATAAGTGTTTTTAATAAAACATTGAAGCAAAATCAAATACCTCACATCTCTCTGATATATATCTATTTTAGGATAGGAACAAAGGAATCAATCTGCTTCATAAATCATCTTCCAAAAGCAGCCCTAATCTGTAGTACTAAATTCAGATCCTATCTCCTACCTAATCAGGACGTGCTCCACAAACGTTGTATTCCAACTTTATTCCAACTTGTATTCTATGAAGAGAAAAATGTGTTTGAATTCCATAAATTTTACAAAAATAAAGTATCTGTGTCATAAATTAACAAAATAAAGTATTGCAGAACTCACAGTTTGTTAAGAGAAAAGCAGCTTTTAAGAGTCTTTTTGATACATGCATACACAGATCAGCCAAGGTGACCCACGCTATCCATTTGGATCTGTAGTGAAATTAAAACGTGTTATTAAACTTGTTCATCTGCACTGAGGACGAAACCTGCTAATTATTATTAGCTCTGTTATATACTACGATGTTGGCATCAGTATTTCATAACTAGCTTCACAGGGCAAAATGTATAATCATTTCTCTTCCTTCAACTACTTGCACAGGAGTCAACTGCCTAGGAATGAATTTAAATTTTGTAGCGAAAAGCTCGTTTTTATTCCCCAAGCAATGGAGAGAGGACAGTAGTTCCATCTAAACATGAGAAGGAACTGCTTCACTTTGAGGGTGGCAGAGCACTGGAACAGGCTGCCCAGAGAGGTGGTGGAGTCTCTATCTCTGGCGACATTTAAAACCCTCCTGGATGAGTTCCTGTGCAACCTGATCTAGGAGGACCTGCTTTGGCAGGGGGGTCAGACTAGATGATCTCCAGAGGTCCTTTCAAATTCCATATCATTCTGTGATTCTGTAACAGTAGAATTTCTGTGTTATTATTTACCTTGGATATCCTTGCCCATATATGTATCAGTCCTGCAAACATGTATACACATAATTGTTAGCAACTAATCAACTGTTTATCTCACTCAGGCTAAGACTACTAATGCTCTTACTTGACATTTTTATATTTCTAGTACTCTAAATTCAATTTATGAAATGTCTTCAGAAACTCCCTTTATTTCTAGAAGCTTACTTCCCTGTGTAATTATTCTTAGCAGGATTAAAAAAAAAAGAGAAAAATTGTTATGCAACTTTTCTTCCTTTCTTTTGGCTTCATTCAGTGTCCCCCAAAACCATGGGGATGCTCTCACTGGCTTAAATAGGTACTAGATCAAGCCCTTAGTGAATCATTCAGGAGTTCTGTTTCTGTGATCAGACACTCACTCTCCAGGGGACCACTGCTTCTCTTTTCTTGCCATTTCTGTTTGTTGCAATCCATTCCCCTTAGTCTACTGGTATTCACATAACCTTTCTTTCAACTACAGTAACACAAGTCATTTATTCCCAAGTCATTATTTCAGTTCTTTTCAAGCACTGGCAGCTACCATCCTGATAATATTGAACTGCACTACGAGTTCCTCTCAGGAGAAGAGTCCCAGGCACTGGTACAGACTGGGGGCTGTCTGGGAAAGCTGCTTTGCAGAAAACACCCTTGGAATTCTGGTGGACCTCAAACTGAACTTGGGTCAGCAATAAGTCCCCATGGTAAAGAAGGCAAACAGCATCCAGGGCTGCTCTAGCAGGAGCACTGCCAGCAGGTCGAGGGAAGTGATCCTGCCCTGTGAGGGTGAAGACTGGTGACATACATCTGGAGTGCTGGGTCCAGCACCAGATTCCCCAGTACAAAAGAGATATTGACATACAGGGGAGAGTTTAATGAAAGGTCACAAAGATAATTAAGGGCTTGGGTCACCTGATATATGGGGAGAGGCTGAAAGAACTGGGACTGCTTAGCTGGACTGCTTAAGGGGAGATCTTATCAGGGTCTATAAATGCCTGATTGGGGGTGTAAAGAAGACAGTCTTCTTCTTTTCAGTGACAGGATGAGAGACAATGGGCACAAACTGAAAAACAGGAAATGCCACATACAAGTAAGAAAATCAAACACTGGAACAGATTGTTCAGACAGGTTGTGGACCCTCCATCCTTGGAAGCATTCAAAACCTGACTGGACATGGCCATGAACCAGTTCCGCTAGCTGACCCCTCTTTGAGTGGGTGTTTGGACTGGATGATCTCCAGAGGCCCCTTCTAACTTCAGCTTTTCTGTCATTCACTTTAATAGAAAAATACTGGGTGGGGAAGGTATGGGAATGTGGTTCTGACATCCTTGAATCTAAGTCTGGGCATGCGTGTTACTGAGAATAATACCTGCAATCAGAAAAAACAGCAATGATAAGTTGTTATTGGTTATAGGTTGTGTTTGCAAGATTAGACCTTATGCAAGTTGAAGAAATTCACTTCTAACAAGCCCATGCTTTCAATTAACGGTTGTAGGTTATTCTTTAACAGGGCTTAGCACAGGACTGCATCCCATATACACTTCACTGGTTAGACAGGTTTGATGGAAGGAGGGAATCAATAATTTAAGTTCTTTTAAAAATATGCATAAGTACATCACAGAGAATATAAAAACTTCAGGGGAAAGGTGATATTATTATTTAATGCCTTGTTGATGAGGTTTATTTTGGTAAGCTTTTGACAGCACAAGGTAACATATCATCTTTGCGTTGACACAAACACTATCAAAATGTGAAAGGATGCATAGCAGAAAAAGATCTGCATCTAAAATAGATTTTTCGAGAGAGCAAATTATTTTTTTCCTTCCCAATAGCTTGTTGATTTTTCTTTGTTAGAATGCTGCCAACACCTTTAAGCAAAATTAAAAAGCATTTTTGCTATTGTATGTCATTCTTTTCAGGTCTGTTTAAAATTCTCAATTTCTTTCCACCTTACATTCAATGCTGAAAAATATTTGTTGGTATTTGTGATGGAGCTAATGTCTTTATACTTCCATTGCTTTTGCAGTATAGCTGCTTTCATTACTCATTGCACTGTGTGCATTGTGCTATTCATTTTTACATTGGCGACCAAGGCTTTTTCCTATTTTTCTCCTTTATGTCCTTTGTTTGTTTTGCGATAAGTGACTCGGAAAGCTCCAGAGGGCAGTGTTGTGCTGAAAGCTTCGGTTCTCTGGGCTCTGCCGGGATACTTTTTGGGCACCAGGAGGCTGAATGTTATTTACTCACATACAGACTTGCTTAAATGGCTTAAGGCTTAATTCCACAATGGCTTTGAAAATACACATTTTATGACTGGGGTCCTTGTAACAAACAAATTAAATGTACTTGTCCACATAATATGATCTTCAAGGTTTTCCAAATGCTGAATTAGACGGAATCAATTTAAAAAAAAAAAAAAAAAGTAAAAAAAAAGTAAAAATTTTAGTCAAATAATGTTTTGCTGAATTCACCAAGCATGCTCAATATGTTGGAATATTGATTTCCCTGCTTGTGTCACATGGGGGAAATGGAGGAAAGAAATCATCCCCACGAGGGCATAAGGCAATGCTTTTCCCCTTCTCCCTCAGGAGTTCTGCCATTTTCTGTTCCAATTAAGGCCTCACTGGAACACATTGAGAGAGGCTGCAGGGGAAGCATCAAATCACACACCTCCTTCAAGTATGGCCTTCCATACCTTCCTTTGCCCTGTCCTGCCCTTGTTGGGGTGTCCACCAGAATTGCTAGCTGTCCTGGAAAAAACAGGATCACCAGGTCCAATTGCCACTGAACTCCATACTCCTTGAGAACTTTCTGGCTGCATTTATTTCATATTTTAAGCATATTTCACATTTTCCACCAAACCAGAGACATGTTGGCTATGTCTAAACATTGTCCAATGCACAGAAAGGCTACTAACGAATATTTACATTGCAGCAGCCTTTCAAACCAACATACACATAAACACATGCGAACCTGCCCATGCATTTCTCCTGCTCCTTGCCCCAAGACCCCTATGTTTCTTGTAGTCCATCCACACCATCTCTGTTCCACAAGCATCCACGCTGCTACCAGGTACCCTGCCTCTGACACTACAATTTCTGTCATCTGTACGTCCTCCTCTTTCACACTGAAACCTACATCCATATCCTTCCTCCCACTGCTGTTCCTCTCTTTGCCCACCCTGCAGCGCCTGTTGTTTATTCTTTCCTTGGTGTTCAGAAACAACTCTTGCTGCTCAGTACACTGCTTGGTTTAGAGGCACAGTTAGTAACCAGTAACCTGTGTAAGGCACAGTAAAGTTAGTAACCAGTTGGTTAAGGACATGCCCGTACCACTACAGCTCCTGAGTGCAGAAGCACTTGCTCACCCCCTCAGACTGCAGAAATCACCTTGTGAGCTGTGTGTGGCTTACAGCCATAGCTTGAACTGTTTGGATGCAAGCCTGTATTCAGGAGGAGGCTTTCAAGAGCTGGCATGCCACCTCTTTTAAACATGCCCTTCAAGCAGTAGCAATGGGACAAGCAAATCTGTAGCGTGGCTTGAACCCACCAGAGGTATCCCAGAATACCAGTATCTCTGAATTCTTTGCTAAATTGTATGTGTAGGAAGGTACTGTGGTATGGTTATTGTGAACTGAAGCAAGGACCTGTGATGGACAGAACAAAGGTCATGGAGCATTTGCACTTCAGGTTGCTCTTGAGCCTCCATATCACTGAAGAATAAAAATAGACTAGAGACCAGATGCTGCAAATGTGTACAGATTTAAGCAGTTCTGACAGGATAAACCTAAATTTTCACCTAGGAATGAACTCTGCCTTCCTACAGTGAGACACTTGGAAGCAAGCATGGGGGCATCAAACAGAGCTAGCTCAGTATTTCTTGAATATGGACAAATATAGTTGAGTTCTGCAGCTGCTACCCTCCAAGAACACAGCCTAAAGGCTGTAGCAACTGGAAAAGGAGAAAAGAAAAAAAAACTGAGTGGGGCAATACTTGTGTACTGTGAGGAAGTGGTGATAGGACAATTGCCATAGGAATACCTAATAGCTACACTTCCACTAGCAAACCAGTATGACTGCATTTACATTCTTCACGTGAGTGCTGGCAGAAGTCTCTGCCCTATGGAACTACTAAATTTTGTGTGGATTTCGAGGATTTACCAGAAGGCAGGGGCATTTACACCCACACTGGTGACATGGGTATCCCATGGGTATTCTCAAGTGCCTCACTTGGAGGAACAGCTATTGGCAAGCTGTTCAGAAGTGCCCACAAGTGAAGCAGGTTTTCAACATGCTCATGAGTTTGTAAGAAATACATCACTCTCTAAACTGCTCATACGGCAGAGGGAAGCTTTGCTATTAGGTCTCTCGATAAACATATCCCCAGATTTGTGACTGACTTGAAGACAGTGATATGCTCCATGCCGAGGAAAGGGAGTGGTAAAGAAAATGTTGCCATCTGTTTGTGTAGAAGTTTACATTCATGCACCGGCTCTCCTGCACAGATAAAGAAGAATCAGTCTTTTCTAGTTACATTCAGTCTTGAGAGTGAGGCAGTGTTCTCACAGGGAGACATGAGGAAAGACTGAAAGGGTGTTCACCATCAAGCCTCAGGCTCTGATTTAGGTGCCTACATTGAAAGCCTCCAGAATTCCGAGAACCTCTCTCCAAACCTATCAATCAAACCACCAATCTGTTTGCTGAAGCTCCATTAACAGACAAGGGAACCTAAGTTGCTCATACAGACCCCCAAGGGATCTGTACACACAGCCTCCATGATGCTGCTATTCCTATAGGGTCACTATGTACCACCCAGGTTTTGCAGAACCCATTTGGATTCTAACATTGTGTTGGTATGATATGGTTTCAAATATTAAGGTGTTAAAATAATATTGCTAAAATTACCTCAACTGATCATGGCATTGGTGCCTGACAGAAGTAAAGATTTTTTAAAAATCAGGTATTGATACTTGGTTTTATTTATAATATTTTGTGGTAACCCAGATATGGAATTGCCCAGACAACTGTGACTTAATCATGTGTAACTGCCAGCTTGCATTTTTGCAGGCACATCTACCCTGACAAAGGCTTTTAATATTTAAAATCATGCAGATTATCTATTCAGCCCTCAGAAAACTCATTGTGATGAATTCAGTATCTCAGTTTCAGGCACTTCAACTGCTGACACCTTTCTTCAGGCTACAGAGAGACTTTATTAATTGTACTAAAAATCCTGTGCAAACATTTTAGAAATATTATTTAGTACTTAGTAAAATATTTTTTTATTTGAGTATGTTACCATCTATCAATGTTGTCACTAGTCTCTAGACCTCAGAAGTGTTTTTCTACTCTCCTTCTAAAATGCATTCTTATTCTAAGAGCCTCTGTTTATGCAAATTTATCAGTCATGTCTACTCAGAAATGCTTATATCATATCTGAGGTCAGGGATTCAGCTGTATTTAAATTATATGCCAGATGGATGGGCAATGCATACATTTCAGTTCTTTGACAACTTAATGAACATATCTCTTGGCAAGATGAGGTTATCTGAACATCCCAAATCATCTGTCACTGTTGTCTCCAAACTTTTGGGCTGCAGCTTACTGACAGAAATGAAAGCTGACCACCACACTGTCTGTGTGTATCAACCTTTAACTGAAAAAACTCTAACAATTATTTGCTTGCCTAAGGCAGCTGTGGGCATCTTATCAGGGCTTTGTCAATTACAGGGAGCAAATCCTGATTTATAATGAGTTTCAGAAATCTAGAAACATTACATAATTAAGTCTCTCATCCTTCCAGTAAGTTATATTATTAGCCATTTTATTCAATGGTGAAACTATGCAGAAAAAAATGGTTTCAACCCACATTTTCAAGCTGACCACAAATCTGGTTACATTATTTTTGGAAGACTATCTGAAAACACTGTTGGCCCTTGTTGTCACTCTTGACCTTGAGTGGTCAAGAAACAGAACTTTTCTTCACAGAGTATTTTCATTTTCTCAGAAAGGAAAAGTCTGAGGAGTGGAAGATGAAATTTTCTGCAGAATACTTGTCAAGACTTGGCAAAACAAGTTAAATAGAACTTTTTTGATCAGTTTTACCACCTATACATGCAGCACATTAACATAATGTGTATTTATGGATGCTGCATTCTCTTGGAAATTGATTCACTACAGTTGTAAACTGAGAACCCAAAAAGTCCTTGAATTGCTTAAAATGAGGTATAGCTGAAAAGTTGGCCTATACGAATCACCCAAGGTCATCTACGCAATAATGTTAGTGGTAAAGCTGCAATGAGAGCCTGGAAGTTACTGGCTTTCATCCTAATGGTCACTTCACCAGACCAAGATACCACCATTATGAGAGATAATGATAATAAACCACTGCAGTGCTCTCAAATTGCACAGAATCTGCTCTTTCACTGTTCTGAAAAAGCTATCATTCAGTCTGAAAGTTATCAAAATTGCTGGGCCAACTTACTCTAAATACATAGTGTCACTTATGAGGAACATGTAGCTTTTCTTAGTAGAGTAACATTACAAAAAGAGCAAGAAAAAGAATATGGAAGTAGAACAGAAAATCCTGTTAAAAAGTTAGAAGGGAAAGAATGGTAAATAATGGGTACTATTTGGTCTTTCTTCGAGCTCCTACTGAACTCATTACTGGCTACAAGACACTGAAAGCAGTGATACCACAGCTGCCCAGCCCTCACTAATGTTGGAATCCCTTGGCATTGCTCCCTTTGGATTGCCATGGCTTAGCACAATGTCACCAAGAAGCAGAACCTTGACTAGATCACAGCAACCTATTCTTGTCTGGGCAACTCTCACTGTTGGCTCTTGCCAACCCCCTGCAACATGGCTACTCTTTCCTTCTTTGTCCCTCTCCTTTCCTGACGGATGTCATTATCCATTCTTGTTATTGTCATCCTTTCCATCTTTCCCAGAATCCTCCATTTCCTGGAATCTCAAATCCACATCTCCCTGCTTTGGTCCGAGGACATTTATCTAAATAGCCAGCCTTTGCTTCAGCTATCCTCACCTCCCCACCTTTTCCAATTTCCAGTCCTGCCCCTCAACCACTCCTTTACTGGCTTCATCACCTTCTTCTGTCCTCTGTCTCCTCCCATAACAATTCAGGTGTTATGCAGTCTATTCCTTAATTTGGGAAGAAAAAAAAAAAAAGGGTGGCGGGGGCGGGGAGGGATTTCTGTATCCCATGTATTTTGGCAACTATTCTGCCATCTTATTCTACCTCTTTTTAAGCTCACTCACTGCAATCACTATATGGAGTCAATCTCCTTAGCTTTCATCAATTGTTTTCATTGAACCACACTTTCAACATGACCCCTAATGACCTCCTTCTACCTAATGCTGTGAATGAGTAGTTATTTTCTGTTCCTCCTTCAGCTTTGATGTGACTTCATTCTGCTCTTCTTGGCCTATCATCTTTTCTTCTTTATCAAGAGGTTCTAATCTGCTCATGTTGACAGGCTATCACTGACAATTATCACTGACAATTAGATTTTCAGGAAAAAGCCTTTGTATTTTCTCCCAAGCTGCTCTTCTCTTTTGAGAATCCATCTCCTTCTTATTTTTCAATTCTTTTAAAACTTTTCAATCATTTCTCTCTCTGTCTCTCTCTCTCTCTCAAAAAAAAAAAAAAAAAAAAAGAAAGAATATACTGGGATCTCCTTGCCTATTGTACCTACCAACACTGTCTCATAAATTCCTTGGAATTCCACCTATCTGTACCCATCCTGTGTTATCTTTTAATTATTTGCTTTAGACAGAAACTGCATTTTCACAGAACCTAATACAAAGGGGTACTTGTCTATAAAGAGGCTATTAAGCAACATGATTATATAAATACAAACTACAACAGGAGTTCAAATTTCATTGCTGTAAGCGTAATATGAAGACCTTGACATAAAATAAACAGAATTAAAAAGCTTAAGAATGTGAATTCAACCTTATAAACTCATTTTTTAGGCATGCTGAACATACATGAGTGTAATGTATACATCCACTTCATGGCATGCATCCACTGTCTTTAGAAATTAAGGTTGATATACAGAATTATGCTTTCACTGAAAGCAACAGACATTTTATGACTAATTTCAGTATGGTCAAGGCTTTCCATCTGAGTCTTATCATACATACCTTTTCAATATTTGCAAAGAAACAGTCAAGTAGAATATATATAACAATAACATTTCATAGTTATATTCGGTGACTAGAAATTATCTTGACAGCTTGGTTTCTAAATCTGTATTAGGTTTGAATGCTAAGTCTGACAGTACCCAGGTACCAAAGCCAATGTTTAATGGATCACATACATGACTTAAGAAAACATTGCCTGTTTTTTTGTAGTAGCTAGTTTTACACAGTCTCTTCTGAACTTTAAATGAATAAATTATTTAGCAGCCAGCACTTGTCCTTAGATGGCATAACTTAGATGTCAATACCACCCAAAGCATCCACATTTGCCAAACCTGTCTTGCATGAAATAGAATGAGGATATTTGCATAAGGAAAATGTCAAAGCAGGAAATTAACCCCTTCAGGGGTTTTGTATAGTCAGCTATTGCAATAGTTGTTATTGTATCAGTATTTACTTAACTGATGCCAAAAGATTATAAAGTTCCCACCAATACTGTGTTTACCAGTTAGACCTCCTGGTTGGGAGGGGGCAATAGGCCTTTAAATTAGTATACGAAGAAGCAAATTTAATATGAAATTTGAATACAAAAGATACAAAACTGAATTCTTGTCTCCGATAGAATACAACAAATTTCAGGTTTTGTGAAAATGTGCTCTGAGAGGAAGGTCATGTATGTAGAAGCGTCTCCACAAACAAATGTCTGTCTTCCTGGAGATTTACATTGGAAAGAGAGACTAAATGCTGACTAGATCAGAGCATTTGATGCCATTGCATGTGGTTATATGCTAACTATACTGAAATACAAGAGTGTTTGAGAGATGTGGTGAAACTGTGAGGGGCTTCCACACCTATCTCTATCCTTATGAAATTCCTCATACCTGAAGAGGATTTGCTCAACCCATTCAATTCCCTTCTCATGCACTTCTTTCCACCTACTAAGAAGAGAAACTACAGACTGAATGTAAAACAAGTTTAAAAAATTTGATTGTGACCAAATAATCCATCTGGAGTAAATCCTTAGGCTGCTGAGTTCAGTGAATACTGTGATCATGCAAAGTGCTTGGGCCAGGAACCAGCCTATAATGTGTGCTGCTGTCAGTCTGCCCCTACGTAAAGAAGAGGGGATAAGGATTCAGCTGCAGCACTACACCCCACTTTGATGCAGGTGCCTTTACCACCACTTAGGAACTTACAAGGAGGTTTACAAATGTGTCCAAAAGCATTACTTAGAATGACTAGCTTAGGAAGCTATTGATAATTGTCCCTCATCTTCCTTGCCTCTGATTTTATACTCACCATACTGTTAGTGGGATATTCCATGCCCTCCACCAGCGCTTAAGCTGTACTTACTTGGTATCAACTACACTACATTATTTTGGAGAGTTTGAGAAAAAGTATATATATATCTACATATATAAATATAAATATATATGTATATGTGTATATACTCTCTCCTGAAACCAATCAAAAGATTGGTTTTGCACACAGACTGCACTAGAGCATACATTTAAAGTCCTGCTACACCATGCTCTCTCACTACTGAGAACCAGTCAAGTAATAAACATAAGCACTTATATAAATTATAAAGATCTTACAGTCTTTATTGAGACAAGTTTCCACAAAAGAGAGGGAAAACTTTCCTTGAGTGAGAATTGCAGGAATTGAACCAAAGTTACAAGGATTACATATTCACTGCCGTGCTACTTTCTCTTCTCTTGCTTTATGCCCATCTTGCTACAGCTATGACTAAATATGTTAATCAAAATCCTATAGAACTGTACCAATTTGTGTGTGTGTTTACTTTCCATTTACATAATCATCTTACAAAAGGAGCATTTCTCCTTTGTGCTGGATGCCTTACGATGTAATTTAAAGTCACAGTTACTGAAATATCCTACTCCAGCAGTCCCATCACTATCAATTCTATTGCCCAGTCATTACCATAAATTATTATACAGGAGCTAAATATACATTTCCAGTCCTCATGATGTCCAAGCAGTCCTGCAGTCAGAGAAATCAAATGTTCCCTGCAGTGTGCCCTAATAATCTGCATTGAGTGTTTTGGATCAAATAGGAGAAATTTCCAAAGCTTAATGGCCTTCACAGAGAATTCAGGAAACACATAATTGTAGAGTGCCTTAATTTCAAAAACAGGATTTTTGTGTCTGTAACACAGGAAATGTTTATGGAAATGAGCAAGCATACACTGATATATATCTCTGCAATCAGTGCAAAGATACAAATACATTTTACTATTAGATATGTATTTTAAAGAATACATAAACTTTGCTAAGCATGAAATCAAATGCTCAACTAGTAATGGGTGGGATGGAATGGAGTAGCTGAGATGGCATGCATTTTCCAAAAAAAAGCCAAAATCAAGAATAAAACTGATCTCCTCAATCTCTTCTGAGGGACCAGCAGGGCATGAAATACCATCCAGCTCACAAAAACCGTTTACCTCTGGGACTCTGCTGCTTCTGTTACTCCTTCTGTTTTGAGACGACAAGCACGTATCACCTGTCTGTAGCCTATGAATGTTGTCTTGACATTCCTTATCTCTGCTTACTGTTAAATTTTACTTGTTAGTACTCAAGGCACAAAGTCCAACTTAAACTCAAGATGTAGCCCATGGTGGGCCAGTTCCACAGGAAGTGGTTTCACTATAAGATTACAGTAGGATTTTAACTGGCTCATAAACAGGTGTGAAAACTTTGTTGTATCTTCCAACCTACTGCCCAAGGACCTGATCTGCCCAGTTTATTATACTGCAAAGCTTTTTATTTTTAGCAATTTCTTCAATTTGCATAAGGATGATAGTGTGCCTGAGCTCAATGGCTATAGAATGAAAATAAAAGAGCTCAGGCAACGCTGTAGTTACTGGTGGCATGAGAATGGTATCTATACCACATATGTACACTGGCAAAAAGTTGGCAAGATGATTGATAAGATTATAACCATGCACAAAATATAATGCATATATGACAATCTTCCTCATGTCAAAGATAACCTTAACAGATGTATGTCCGGCTATTCTTTTTCTGTCCTCCAATATACACTTTTTTTTCCAGAGTTTGCCTTTGCATTCCAAAAATTGAAACTTTAATATTCCATGGAAATAAGAGAAAGAATGAGCTGGAAACATGTGATTGGGTTGTGGGTTTGGTGGTTTTTTCCACCATAATTGAGTATTTGCATTCTTCAACCATATACTTTGTGGTTTATTTAAAATATGTCTACAACAATGTCACACGTAGGGAGCATAATAATTGAAATTGAAATTTCATACTTCGGAATTTTAACTCCACATTACAGCAGAACTTGTCTTAGCCAACCAATAAAAGGATGAAAAAAAATAATACAACTTATACTAGATGGTTCCTTAACAAAGGTGAAGTGGACTGACTTTTCATGAATTAGCAAAGAGATAATTTTGGAGAAAGTAATTCACCTAAAATTTGGAGTAGTTTTGTTGTAGCTAATGCAGAGTTCATTGAAGATTTTATCAATGAATTCTGGTTTTACATCTCTTGTGCTTATTAAATAAAATGCATAGTACAAGAACTGTGATGTGAAGAATAAGCCTCTTACTGGGCTGCATCAGCCAACTGATGGTCTAAAGACATTGTTCTTTGAATGCATCAAAGTACATAAAACCACTAAGTGCTGGAAATGTCAATAATTGTTTTGTTATCTAAATTTTATGAAACGTGGATGACTGAAATTATTATATTTCAAATGGCTGTAGATTGTTGTTACTTATTTTGTTTTTAGACTATTAGAAGATCTAACTTATTTACTCCTTTGATCATCGTATACTTATGTAATTACAGTTCAGCGGAACAAAAAAACACAAAACCTTGTGACTATTTATAATGAGCTATCTTTAAAATTCACCCTTCTTTTTCCACGTTGGCTAGTTAAAAGACTTTATGCATTTAAATGCACAACTTCATCATATTTTTTTCTAAGTATAAAGCATAAGCTATTTTCAGGCCACTCAAGGAAAGTCATGGTGTGTAATATCAACCTCTTTGATTTGTTGCTGGCATATGCATTGCAAAATGTCATCTTGTCCTGTTGTTAATGGTCATGGCCAGAGAATGCTTATGATCATTATTGATTTAGATCACTGATTTATTCACACTCAAAATGACTTCAGCAAACAAAAGCAGAGAACACACACTGAGTTTTAGTTCTGAAAAACAGTGTCTCAGACTGAGCCTTCTCTTTTTTCTGAAAAGTCAGTCAGATTAGTAGTGTGTAGCTATACAGCTCTCAATGAATATAAACTAGAAGGAAGTTGTCTATGTGATATACAGAATTGTACAGTCAACTCTCGCTTGTCTGTGGGTGTGTAACCCAGGTTGTAGATCAGCAGTGCTATGGTAAAACAAACCAGAGAAAAAGGAAAAACACCCACCCTTTTTCTTTGGATTTCTGATCTCACTTTTTACTTCAGCTCAACTTCATTCCTCGATAAATGTAATAAACACGTCAAGTTCTTATCTAATGTGCATATGCTTTACCTATGTTTTAGCTTGATGCATGTTAGTCCATTTCTGTTTTCACTAATTGAGAACTGACTGTGTAAAGATGAAAGAGCTCAGCAACCCACAGTTTTATTCCACATTTGCTAAAAAACAATTGTTTGCCAAAATACCTCTTTAATTCACCTCAAAAATCATCAGAGTTCCCTTTTATATTGTTTTTCAAACCCATGGATAATAGCAGCTTTCTGCAATACCGGACTCCTATTAATATAAGTAAGTAAAATGTTCACATACTTGAAAGGCAAAGCAAAGGCAATACAAGTGAACAAAGTCAGTGCACCTAAAAGGAGATGGGTATGGAGGCCCTGCTCCCAAGGCCTAGACAGGATTATGAAATTGCTGAAAGTCATTTTATAATAATATTTTGTAGTTGTACCAAAAACCTTACATTAATTGGCTAACTATATTTTATTAATTTAGAGGGTCATTAGCAACTAATGTGGTTTTTAAAAAATCATATGCTATTGGGCAATGCAGCAATAACAGTGATTTCTTTATGAAGGTGTTAGGAAAGGAACAGTTTCCTGCTGCCCCCTCCCCATTCTCATTTTATTCTGCATAACCTAGATAGCACCTGCTTCGTGACCAAAGCTAAAAGACAGACACCCAGTGCGCCAGCCTCTGCAGGGATGGCTGAGACACTTAAGGAGCAGGAGAAATATAAGACTTGGTATAGGAAACATTTAATCTTGAAGGAGGACTGATGGAGAGGCTGCCAAAAGCCCAGGGGGCAACAGAGGGCAGGAAAGTAATGGGGGCTAATACCTTTTTCTCCAGGGAATCTGTTCTTACTCTTTTTTTTTTTTGCCACCAGGAAAATTAAAACTACTAACTTCACGTTACCCATAAGCATTAAAGATCAATGCAGGTATAAAACAGTGTGACATTCTTTGCTATTCTGAAAGAATAACCTACCAGTACTGTCTTCAAGCTTTGCAACGACTTAACTCCAGCACTAAAATGAAAGCAAAAGGCTTTTCATACTGTGACATAACAGTGTACTGAACTGGAATACACCTTCTTGCTCCTTTGAATTTATACCCTAATACATTAGGTTTGATATGTTGACTAGAATCCAAATGACATCGATGACAAAAAATGCAAGCTCTGCTTTAATTCATGTATACATATAATTCTTGTAGGAATCTCTCTAAACTACTTGACATCCTGTGCCAGTGAGTTCCACTGAGTAATAACTTTGCATAAAATGTTACTTCATATGTTGCCTTTTAATTTCACTGAACATCCCCTTGTTCTTTTAACACTGGAGAAAATAAAAGGAATAAAAGGAAATACTTCTGTCACTTCTTACTGGAACAATTATTAAAAAATCGCTTAAAAAAAAAAGTACATCTCCTCTGTCAGGCAGTAATACAATTGCATATTTCTCAGTTAGACAAAGGAATTATATTCATATCAAAAGAAAAACATTTAGCAAAATATTTGCTTTCAGACTTGTTTACTGTTTATTATTTTAATTTACATCAGTTACTGCTTGCAAAACTTCCAGGGAAATAATTTTATTTTATTTTTTTTTTTTTCCTCTGCATAGTAAATACAGCCTTCTTAGTATTTCAGAAGCATAGTACTATAGAAATGTTAGGGCCTGCTTCTGCTCCAAATGAAGTTAATGGGAAAACACCAACTGACTTTATTAGGAGTTAGGTCAGGCCCCAGATTCGCAGCTTTTGAAATTTCATAGTTGAAAATTTTCTAGCTAATCTTCAGAACTGACTACTTCTACAACTATAACACTATTTACAGATTTATTTATATGTACTTCTTTATTACAATATGTAATATCAATGTTCCTTGTAAAGGTTACTATTTTATAGAAATTAGACTGAAGTTATTGCCAATCAACCTTTTAATAAACTTAAGTGGGACAACTTTCAGAATTTTTCTCAACATACGATTCAGATTTTATTCACTCTTGCTATCTTTGACAATTGCTTAACTACCTTAATTTCAAAGCCTTTTTCAGTGTAATAAAAAAAGTCCTTTTGGTAGAAGTTTATTGGTCCCGTTTCAAATTATGTTCTGAAACATTCTCGTACTTGTGAGGACTCGTTATTTTAGCAATTTTGCTGTTTCAACACAGTATATAAAGCCATGCCTCTCAACCAATCAACCTCAGTATAAAAGTGTAAGTGAGGTCAAACAGATTGCTCACTAAATCTTTGATCAAGTTGTCTGATCACATATAGACACAACTCTCTGAATTGTTGCATATGTTGTATAATGTTATCATACAAATTTAAGCATTTCCATTATTGACTGCTGCTTGTGTATGTATATATTAACTTGCTGGTCATAAAATCACAACAAAGGACAAGATATACCGATACTGAATTAAGACCTCTAGTCTTGTCTCTCCAAAAATTAAGAAAAAGCCATGTTCTTTATGATTGACCAACTCATGATGTTGTGCTTCAAATATACACATTTTCCAAAATTAAACTGTGAAGTTAATGTCAAATACTGTGTTGTAACTTTAACTATAACTGACATATTAGAACAGATAGATGGGTAATTATGATAAACTACACAATAGTGCTACTGTAGATAATATCATTTATCAATCCTGTGGTCCCCATCATTCATGCATTTACAGTTTGGGAATACAGTGACTGCAAAGGATAATAATTCATAATGGCTACATTCTCAGTACTTCATGCTAGCTCACTAGACAAAATAAAAAAGGTTAATTGTATAACTGGAAAAATGTAAAATTTTATTCCAAGAAAATTAACAAGCTACACAGGTAAATTTTGGCAAATGCAACTTTATATTGAAATCCACACATCTGTATCTTAAAGAAGGAAGGACTCACAGACTAATGTATTTCTAAAATACTAAGAAATCATATTATATGCTTTCACAAGTTAAAACTTAAATAATTTAAAACAACCAATACACCAAAATGTGCAGAAAATATAAACAAGACTGTGCCTTCAGTAGAATAAATGCTTCACAAATTGTGCAAGATATCATACTAAGGCTGCGGTCTCCCCATGACAGCTGTCTTAAAATATAAACATACATCAACTGCCTGTGTTTCTCAGAACAAACTAGAAAGGGCGGCACACCTAGAAAAAAATCATATCATCCCAGTGATGTGCATACTGATTTTGGGAACCATTGGAGTAAAAAGGAAAAAAGAGGACTAAGTGATCTTTCATGCACTCCCAAATGACTGACCAGAGTTATTGATTCAATTTTCCTTGCTTATTTACTTCAATGCTAAACAAAATGGAAGATACTAGATAACCCTTTAAGGCAACATGTGTTTATTCTGTATAACTGTTCAATTATGACTGGATATTATCATTAACGTTGCCTAACAGACTGATATCTAGCTTTTTAAAAAATATAAATAAGAGTCTATTAAACTTTATACCAAATCAGCAAAACCCACAGAACACAGTTAAATGTTAGTAATGTCACTGTTAAGGAAAATGGTATTTAGAAAGAGTAATNTAAAAAAAAAAAAAAAAAGAAGAAAAAATAAAGAAAAGAAAAGAAAAAAGTCAAGTGTAAATCTGAACAAAAATACCGCTTTGGAATGCTCCCCAAAACTTACTCACAAGGCAAACAGATCTGTAAGTGTGATAATCCAATAATGCATGGCACATCCTTAATCAGTTACAGTACTTGAGTCCCCAGTTTTCAGTCTTTGCAAAACAATAATTGTATGAAATGTTTTAAAGGTCTTCAGATGTCTAAAATTAGTTTTATCAACACATTAACCTCATATCAACTTAATTTATTAAGATGTCCAATGCTAATCTTTTTGATGGTCTTATTTTATGTAGTGATATACACAGCATTTAGCACTGATACTTAGCACCTGCTACTTTCATAATCTAGATTTCAACCACATAAAGGAATTCAGGGCAGTAGTTCAGTCCTTTGTTCTTAATTACAAACCTTCAGCAGTGGTCAGCAGGAACATGTTTAGGTTTAAAATAGGATTAGAGGTGAGCTATTGCAAAGACTGCAGAATGTTGCCCAAATCCTTACAACTGCTGACATCCCATTCTTGATTTTCTTCTCAAGACATGGCTACAGGCCACAATTGCTTAGCAGAGAATGGTAGTGTTTCACAAGGCTAAAGATTTACAGATGCTCCCTCATATAACACAGTAAGGTTCCCTTGGTAACCTGGATTTTCTGCAGTAAAGAAGGGTTGTGCTGAAACAGCGCCTCAGCTCCCTGTTGGAGAAAATGCAGACAAAAGGATTGATTCCAGCTTGGGCAAAACTCATCCAGACAGCGGCCGTTAGAAATCCCCCTGGTACTACCGGCCCTCTTGCAAAAACTCTCCAGTAACAGGCTACCAAATACGGACCCCACAAGGTCAGAAAGAGGAATGTCATGATGTAGAACATTCTGCTGATTCTCTTCTCCATTTTGAACTCATCTAAAACCAGTAGCCTTCTCCTGCCTGTGGTGTTCGCGTTTTGCCTGATTCCCAACAAGGTTGGAGGTGTGGGACCCCTTCCAAATCCAGCCAGCCAATTAGCAGCTGCTTGACCGCTCGCTCCAGGACCATGAAAAGTCCAGTTCTGGCTCACTGCTGCAACAAACTGGACTGGCTTCATTTTCCTGCGATCGTGAACAAAAAATATCAGCTTGAGGTAGACAAGCTGTGTGGCTAGGAGGATAAGGGCAAGAAGAAGCATAAATCCCAAGGAATCGTTAGCCCTGAAGGAACGATGTTGGAAAGTGCATTGGTCTTCCTCCCTAATGAACGAGTAGGTGCCCACATCTAAAACTGGGGGGAAAGCCATGGCTACAGAGAGAGTCCACACCATACAGATAACAGCCAAACAAGTCCAGAAGGTCAGCCTTTTCGTATAAAAACGGTGGTGGGCAATAGCTAAGTATCTGGTGACGCTTATGCAGAATAACATGAAAGCAGTGTGAAAGCAGGACAAAACCCCCAAAAAGGCAATCACTTTGCAAGTAAGAGTCCCATACGTCCAAGTAGAGCCATTTTTTACAGAGGTGAAAACAAATGGGAAACAAATTGCAGATCTGAGGATATCTGAGCAGCAAAGATCCAACAGGAAGTAGTAAGGAGCTCTATGCAAGGTCTTATCTTTGACTAGCAAAATGGAGATCAGAAGGTTACCCACCACACTGACTCCTATTATGAAACCCAGTGAAGTCAGTTTCAGAAAAGCTGTTAAAGGAGAGAGATTTTGTAAAATGTTGTCAGCTGCATGGCTGTAGTTCGCCATAGATGGATGGATGATATGTATATTGCCTCAGTCAAGTCTCATGATCTATATATAAGAACAAGGAAAAAATAGATCCATACATCTTACTGAAAATGTAATCCACAAACAGAACTGATCTTGTGTCTAGTCATACAGTACATCCTCTTCTTTCTGATTTGTCATGCCATCAAAATATCTGAAAAAAAATCGAGCTATCAGTTCTTAAGTTAACAAGAAACGATGTCAGAAAGTGCTAACAAAGATGTTAATTTATGGAGAACCAAATGAAGTTGTAAATTTGAGTACTATTGTTTGTTTTTAAAGATCACGAGGGTTTATATATATATATATACTTACTGTTTAGCATGATTGATTATTGGCATTTCACAGATTTGGCTTCTTGCAGTTTCAGAATTGACCAGTGCCCCTTATATTTGGTAGCATATATAATTTTACAGTTAAAGCCTCAGAGATTTTATGAATCAGAAGATTCCCAGTTTGCAAGCCCAAGAGTTAATCACTGACATCTTTTTTAAAAAATCCCCAAAGACTGCTGATATTTTGACATTACCTACATTTATTTTATGGCTACAGTATTTGTCAATGTTTTAGAGGCAGCTGCTGTGTTGATACGGATCACACCCAAAGAAACCCTGCAGAATTTATGTTTTTTAACCCAAGTCACCAAAGCACATTAATCACACTGTGTTAGTTCATGCACATTGTAAGAGAAACAGTATTCATTATCCCCCTCCCTTCCTCCTATAAACCATAATTTTATCATTTAGGCTTTGAAATAAACAGGTATGCCAGACAGTCGATTGCACTATGCTTTAGGGTCTTCCCCCTCCCCTCCTTGCTTTAATGCAAATCTTTAAAGCCTCAACATAATTCATAATAAGCAACGGTCGGTGTAAATACTGAGCAAAAAACAGGCAACACACCCAAGATATAATGCCCATCCTTTCAGGAGGGCTGGTTTTGGTTATGCTTAAATAAACATATAATAAATTGATATTTGGGGGTGGGGGGTAGCTAATTAAGGCTCCGCGATTCTCTCTAATCCTCCCAATGAACCGCAGCCAACCACATTTCATGCAATAAAATAAAATAAATTAAAGAACTGTCTGCTGCTGCTGAGGGGAGGGGGGGTTGTTGGTTTTTTTTTATCTTCCCTCCAGAGCCAGGGACAGGAGCCACAGCAGGCATGAGCAGGCTCCTTCGTTATTCGCACGAAGTGTTTCCTATGCCACCCTCGGGTGTACAAAGGATATTCCCACTGAATCCCAGCAAAATCCTTCCATTCTTACCGTCCACAAAAGAGCCTGATTGCTGCTGTGTAAACAGAGGCTGATCAGATCATGGCATCGTTTTAAAACCATGAAATCAGGCTCCCCCCCCTCCTCCC